>VYZS01075440.1:0-16086 GCA_013400695.1 Neodrepanis coruscans | reverse complement strand
CCCCATTAATTATGGTATTAATTGTGCTGGGTGCTTTCTGATAAGGACGTTGATTGTGTGCAAGGACATCCTTTATATGTCTCATCTGAAACAACATGAATCAGCAGTGCTCCCTGGCTGGGCTCTTCCAGCCCCAGGGCTGGGGGTTCAATAGGAGCCTTCCCTGCTGCCTAAAGAACAGGGCAGCACAAAGCATGGAGATGGGCAGGCACAAGGAACATCCATATCTGGGAATCTTCAGATATTTCTAGGCAGTGTGGGTACTGGTTATAGGGTCTGTGATTCCTGTCTTGGACCACGTTGGGGCCTGCCAGGCTGTCACAAACCCCTAAATCATTGACCACTGATTTGCATGGTGTTCCTGCACAACTGCATTGTTCGCCCTGGCTTGTGTCACAGGGTCCTGCTGTTCTGTGACACACTGACACAGCCCCAGGGGTTGCTGCTATCCAGTCCCTGGGCAGCCCCCTTTGTTCTCCCCATAAGGAGGGATGGGACACCTTTACCAGTGTCTTGCTCTGGAGTGATCCCCAGCTGTGTGCAGAGCGGTTTGAGCTTGTCTGCTTGTCCTTTGTCCCCAAGGACAGGCCTTGTGGGCCCAGCTGAGGTTGGCTGACATTGCAGGTTGGCTCGTATCAAAACCAAGAGGACTTTCTAGGTGCTGTGACTTACAGTGTGGCTCAGCTGTGGCTGTGCTATAGGTTCTGCTTGTTTTCCAAGGGATTGAAAATAAACTGCTATTCCTATAGTCCCAGCAGTCTTCCTTACAGCCTTTCTTCCATCTTGTCCAGTCACGCAGAACAGTGTGCTTGTCCTTGATCTTTGAAATAACTGCTTGTTCCTATTTTGCAGCAACAACTAACAGCTCTCAGCTGGGGCCTTTTGATGGGCAGACCACGGCGCTCACAGCAGCAAGGTCTGAAACCAGGCCAGGAACGAACCCTGTGAGTGGTACAGAGGAGAGCACTGTGGAGCCCAGAACCTTCTCTGCTCCCATCTCCACCACAGGGAGCACATCCTCTGCCACTACCTCCAGGACTGTGACGGTGAGACCCCTCGTGACCAGCTCCACGCCTACCAGCACATCTGCCATCCCCACCAGCACATCTTCACCAGTGCAGTCATCAGACCCCAGACATGAGAAAGCTTCTGTGTTAGATGTTGGTGATGATGAAAATTCAGGTAAATGTTCTACTTTTATCCCTGCTCTCACAAAAAGCAGCAAAGGGCTGGGGCTACGTCAAATTGCCTCTTGGTTGTACTGAGCAGAACTAGAAAAGACAAAGCTTTGCTGCTCCAGCCCTTGATGGCTCTCCTTTGGCCTTATTCCCTTGGTATCCTTGCAGAGCAACCCAATTTGGCTGGTACAACAAAGGCCGATCCCTTGGTAATCACCGTGATCTCTGTCTTCATTGTCATGGTGGGCATCCTTGGCCTGGTGGGCTTCTTGAGGTACCGCCAGCACAACAACCGCATGGAGTTCCGGCGCCTGCAGGACCTGCCCATGGTGAGTCATGCCTGCAGCCCAGCCTGACATGGTCTGGCTTGCTACTGCCTGCTTTGCAGTTTCCCTGCTACTACATTATCAATGTTTTGGGTACTTGCAGCAACAGCAATGCTGATCACACGCTCCTGTTCCCTCTTAGGTTCCTCTCCTTCCATCCAGGGTTTGAATCAAGACAGCAAGTCTCAAGGTTGGGCACTAAAGAAGCTCTCTGCCTTCCCCTCAGTCTGCAGGGGAATGCTGAGAGGTTAAATAGAGGGAGGAAGGAGAGCTCCAGCCAATCTTGTCCTGAAATGACACTTTCCTAGTCTCTCCTTCTGTTTTCTAATATATTTGCTTTGTGACTATGACAAAGCAGATTCTATGCTGTGTTTCAGGGAGGTTGTCTGTCTGTCTGTCTGTCTGTCTGTGTCTGACCTTCTGTGAATATAAAAATATATGAGGGTTTTAGAAGATGGATTAGGGGAAGCTGCAACTATCTCACTGTGCTTTCAGGGACAGAGGAGTATGGCAGCTAGCAAGTGAGCTGATGCTGTTTCAAGCTGAGTGGAGTTTTCAACAGCCAGGGTTTTCCACATTCCTGCAGCAGGCAGGCAGTTCCTGCATACACCTCCCCTCTCCAAATGCTGGAGCAGGAGGAAGAGTGGCAGTCCAAATAACCAGGAACTGCACAGGGACAGCATTTAGGTGGATCGCTGGGCAGATGGCCACACTGTGATAGTGTGGATGAGAAGGCTGTGTTATCTGCACAGTACTCCTCCTCCGGGCTGGGACTGTATTGCCATCATGCAGGCATGTCATTAAAGCACACTCTTCTCTGCTTCTAGGATGACATGATGGAGGACACCCCTCTCTCACTCTACAGCTACTAGGCAACCAGGTTGTCCTCTGCCTGGCCAGCTGAACTTCCCAGAAGAAAAAGCCTTGAGGACTTGGTTCCAGACAATCTGCTGAGGAATAAGGGGCTGTGATTTGCACACAACTGAAAGATCCTTTTCAGATGGCTTTTGGTTTTAGACATTTTAAATAGTTCAGTGTCGAATTTTCTATGCTGCAAATCAGAGCCCAAGTCTGGCCCTTTCCTCCAGGCTCTCCTTAAAATAATGCCCTGAAGAGGTGTCTCCTCCTCTTAGTGTGGTGACCAATTAGCCAAGACCACCTCTGCCATCGCATTCTGCATGGATCTCTTCTGTCCATCTTGGTGGCTACTGCTTTCAATGACATGAGCAAGTGATCCATACAAGGGCTCTTAACACTGGTCATGACAGCAGAGTGCTAGCAAAGGAGACTGCTGTTTTCTGAGGGAGCCAAGGATGTCAAAATCAGTTCTTTTGGGCTCCCTCTTCTTCTATATTTTTAAAGTTGTTTGTTTTGTTTTTTTTTTCTTGCACTTTTTTTGTTTCAGCTTTAGTCCTGGGATTGGCACTGCCCATCCTGAAACACCTACCAGGAGGATAAAAGACTGCTCTGCTTCCTTCCTACATGCATACCTTTTCTCTAACCAGGGAAAACAGTTTTGTGGCCACTGGAGAAGTGCCCTTGCTACTTGATGTTGCTTTGAAGTTGCTGGCAGGAAAATAAACATAATTTTAGATTAACAGAGCTTGATAGGACTCACTCTAATGCCAATTAGACACACTAATTTGGGCTCAACAAAATTAGGAAAATGTGTCTCCTACACTTGATGCTTTCAGCATATGTGTAAACTCCTTTCTCAGGCTCAGTAAATGCTTTGGTCCATTTCCTTGCCTGGACTGACATACGCCTTTCCTCAGGTACCTCCCATTTTGCTGCTAGTGTCTGGTTGCTGGAAGTTATTGTACAAAACTAGTATTTCACTCTCCCTCCTATGCTATGCAAGGTCAAAGCTTCTTTACCTTCTCATGTTGGTCTTTGAGCCAATGAATGTCTTGTCATGAGGACAGATTCTGGATGTAGGTGCCTTCCTTTCCCTTTCTAGGTATTATGCTGATTAGATTCTGCACTTTTGCCTCAAAATGTCACTACTGTAGACTGCATCTAAGGCTCTTGACACCCCTCAAGGAAACACACAGACAGACAAGAGCCTCTGAGTGTAAGTCTGAGAATTTTTTGGTGCCCTCACCTTAGAAAAACCAGATTCTGTTGTGACATAATAGTCTTCATGTAAGTACACCTGCTCCTGTTTCCTAACTCACATTTATTTGCAGGTGAACAGAAATGCCTTCTTTAGAGTGATATTTGACTAAGCCAGTTGCTCCCTCAGGATACAGCAAGGGCTAGAGATTACCTGCCACATTGCTCTTACAAGCCTCAGTTTCTCCTCTCTTTTCAGTAGCACATCACTGACTCCACAAAGGACAGATACCAGGCCTCACTAGCAAAAGTAACCTTTCCCCCCCACCTAGTGCTGTTACTGCTTGTTGTAGCAGGAAAAGGAGAATTTCCCCATCCGCAGGGCCCAAATTATCTGCAAAGCCCAAACATGAAGAAGAACTGGTCTGGGTCAAATAGATGAAGTAGGCAAGGCAGCAGTTCCTCCTTCCTGTGTTACTACTTCAGAAGTGGCTGACAAATGGCTGCAGTGCAGTTTGGGTTCAGCTGTTGGCTTTGGCCTTCCATCTGTGTATTGTAGAGATGCCCAATAAAATAGGGAAGAAGGACTGGTTCTCTCCTCCTATTGCATGAGAACTAAAGGGCAGTTGTCACAACTCCAAAGCTTTTGTATCCAGCATTGTCTGCACAGAGCAATCTCCGTAGCTACAGACTTGTTTCCCCTGCCGGAGGGCAGGGTGCTACTGGTTTTCGGCACAAAGTTGGCAAGTTGGTTGTGGAAAACAGAACTCCATCCTGGCTGGAACTGGTGCAGGCTGGCATAGCTGGGAAGTGTCTCTGCACACAATCGAAAGGGCATGGGCTGGTTGTTCTGGTTTCCCACACATTGTTGTCCAGGGGAAAGGGGTGAGGAAGAAAACTCACCCAACACCAAAGTGCAACTTTCTTTGTAAACTATGTCGATAGTGGATTTTTTTTCTGCAATAAAGTTACAAATGCCAAATGTGTCCCAGTCTTCATGTTTTCATTGCAAACATCTGACCCAAAAGCTTTTATAGATCACAACGAGTCCTGTGATAAATAAACAGCAGCAGTTCAGGGTAGGAAGACTTACAGAGCTGATACTAGAAAATGCCAGACAGCTATGAACTGTAGCTCTGTGCATTCAGAAGGACACCACCCCCTGCTTGTATTCCTTCTTGTCAGGGTCATTCTCTGTCTGGGTTGACTGAGATTAATTTCTCTACAGTTAAATCAGATGAAATTGGTCTTGGACAGCCCCACTAGACCAAATAATCTAATCTACACCTTTAGACTCCCTTCCTTTGCCTCTCATTGAAGATATTCTTGTCCATTGTCAACTGTAACCCCAAACCTTATTTACAGAAACATCCTGAAAGCCAGCCTAATAAATCCAAACTTAAGTAGCATCATCTGACATGCTTCTTTCTATAGCACAGCAGACAAAGCAAATTGAAAGGCATATACTTCTTTTTGTTTAGCTTTATAGCTGTTTTGAACTCTTCTTCTTGGAGCTCAGACCCTCAGGGAGGGAAGCACTCAAAAGCCCAGCTTTTGCTACAGACCTAGTAAGAGTCTCTCCTGAGCTAATAGTCTCTCCTAGTTGTCAGAATACTTCGGCGAAATCAGACAGTTCATGTCATTATAGACTGTATTACAAGGTTTTCTACTGCAAAAGCAAAATTTGGGTGAAACTACTTGGGCTTATGCTCTTTTTTAATGAGTTCCCACAACAAATCTAGAAAAGCAAATCCCTGGAAGACCTAGATCAAGGGGATAGCAAGACTTCATAACCTAGCAAAGTGCTTGCTGAGTAATCTGAAGACGTAGGGGTGAACTTTAAACCCTGCAGAGATTTCAGTCCTGTCTGAACATACAACCACACAAAACAGAATAACAAACGTGCCACAACTAAGCCAGTCTTCTCAGGTCTGAAGTCAGCATTATTCTGCTGGTTTATGTTGGAGTTTCTAATGTTCTGCCTTTTTACCACCAACCCCACTCAGAGCTGATTCATTCTCTGCAGAATAAACTGCTGAGCTTCCTTGTTAGGTAGCACAGTGCAGGTCTCTGTTAGCTGGAGAGGCAGCAGCAGGACAGGCTTGTGCAGGCAGCCACCCTTGGGAGAAATTAAGCTTTGTGCCTTTTCCCAGCCAAGTTCTGACCTCCCAGCCAAGTGATGGAATCTCTGAGGTGGCCAGGTTTGGAGATGGACCATAAGCCAGTTGTGTGGGCTTCATCTTTCTAGTGCAGCAAAGCAAATTGACAGAACTAGAAATCAACTGCTGCCAATTACTGAATTTCCCCTTGAACACAGCTCTTGTTTTCCATGAAGGTTTAGTTTTAATGCCTCCAAGGCTAAGGCACAATTATATTATTAATTAGCAAGAGACCAAGAATCAATCGAATCACTTAGGTTTAAAACTAGGGAAAGGGAAAACAAGGGAAAGAAAACCAGGTAAAAGAAAAGCAGAGTTTGAGACCCATCTGCCACCTCTGCCCTCCCCTCCTCCTCTCTCCAGATTCATGTTTTGAAGGGAAGGGGATTTGAGCAGCTGAAATATGACAGTGCTAGAGCTGCTTTGCCAAGGGCAGGGCTACCTGTGCTACGTGCCAGTTCTCTGCCTACTCAGTTGTCCTTCATGGCTCAGAGCCTGTATTTTTAGCTTCAGACACTGCGTATTTAACCATCATGTCACACTGCAAGTCTGTAAATAAGGCTACTGACAATGTTCAGAGACAGAGAAACTGCCCATAAGAAGCACTGGAGTGGATAAAGCTGTGTGTGTGTCTCAAGACCAAAAGTCCCATAAGGATTTCCCATGGATAATAGTTCTGTGCTTGTTACCACTAAAATCAGAATGAAAAAGGCATTCCACTGATCCAGAGAGCAGAAGCGCAGAAGAAATTCAGGGAGGAAGAGCACTAAATTTTCAGTAAAAAAGGCTATGAAATGATGCAGAACCTGGGAAGCTTTTAGTAGCTGGGGTTCTTCTCATCCCAGGAGGGAACAGAAATGCCTACTGTCATTTCCTAGACATCTAGATAGGAAACAGGATGTTGTAAACCTCCACATTATTTAGACTTAATTTTCTATTACTACATTCAAAGCAGTATAAATGTGGATTTGTCATGGGGGAAGGGTGAGAGTTTTTCTAAGCATACCTCCTGAGCTTCTGGCAGGGATGTTCCCATCTACTTGCTACCTCTGCTTCACTACACAGCAGAAGTGAGACTGGAATCTTCTTTCCAATATTCCCTTCCATCTCCCACAAAGAAAAAAAGAAATCTTGCACATCCACAGAACAGCCAAATCTGTGGTCCTACTGATATATACCCAAGGGATAAGCAAAGCTGGAAGACCATGACTGCAAATATAAAAGTCTCCATCAGTATTGGGCTCCAAATACTGTTTGTGGTTTGCGTTTTTTTTTTAATCCCTCAGAATTGTAACATAACAAAGGACTTCGAACTTCCCCATCCAACCACATTTGAATCAAGACTTCCTCATTTTAATGCTATAGGGGACATTTTTCCTCACGTATCTGAGAAAAAACAACCTTCACCCAAAGCAGAACTTCAAAACAATCTCAGAAGATAAAGCACTTAGACCTACCCAGAGGAGGACCTTCTAATTTTGCCTGGTGATACAGAGCTTGTGGATTAGATCCCCCTGCACATCTGGTTCTGCAATATTAGTAAGCTTTTATAAGAAATCATTAACTATTACAGGAAGTAAGCATAGATAGGGTGTTAGATAGTGTCAAACTTTATCAATTTGTGCATTTTAAAGACAAAGGGATCAAACTATTCATCTGCTTGACAACTTGCACAGTCTTCCTTGTGCATGTTCCCACTTCCTGTCTAATAAATGTACCTGAAATACATACTTAACACAGGTTTGCCTCATGTGCCCCACCAGTTTAACAATGGTTAGCCTCAGTTCCTCTGTAATACTTTTTCTATTGAATGACCCATCATCCAAATTACCCCCTGAACCACAAAACCAGCTTGATTTTGATCAGACTGACAGTGGTCACAGCTGGAAGAAAATAAGTATATGTTTGTTTCTACTGTTCAGCTCCTTCTCTGTTTACAGGTAGATCAGATTCCCCACCCACAATTCAAATAAAGAGCTAAGTAAGTTACCAGAGGTATCCTCCCAGTCATAAAAGAGGTCTCCCTGTGATGAACTGCCCAGAATTAATATATCCCTGCAGCAGAAGCCTTTTGCTAGTGCTCTTTGAACTACAATGGAACATCTGTTGACAATCTCCCGCAGGGTAAATTCTCCCCTCCCCTATTTTAATCCTCTCTCTCCTTCAGAAGTACACATCAGTTGCCACAGGAGGACTTTCACAAGCATTAGTGTGTTTCTTTTCACACTGGTCTTTCTTGGGAGCTGTAGGAAGAGGGATGAACAGTTCAGCCATGTTAGTATTTTCTTAAAAAATTGCTGTTATGTCCAAACTCCTGAAGCTTTAGATGCTAAATTACAGGTTCTGCTTGAAACAAGACAAAGTTCATGGGTTTTGAAACATCCCTTCCAGACAGATTTAGACACTTATTTGATTCTGACTGAGAAGGATTTTACTGCAGATAGCTGCAAAATTAGCAAAAGTTTTCCTTTGTGCTAATCCTGGTTGTGTCTTCTGATCACTCAGGCAAATCAAGACCATGATGATGTAAATCAACATGATCTTTGCTTCAATTTCCCTTCTGATAATTTTGATGGCAGGATAATTTGAAAAAGGATCTCAGTATTTCTAAGTGGAAGGCAACTGTGGACAATAATATTTGTGGCTGTCTAGCAGAAAGAGTTTTCACAAAGGCCTTAGAGAAGCACTGAGAAAAGAGCTCCCTTTATTTTACAGAGCCTAATCTGGTGGCCCGCGCTGAGTGACAGGGAGCTGGTCACTCACATCCTTCTCAGTCTGTTTTATGGATGCACCAAGTCACTTTCCAGCTCACTTTCAGTGAGATCTAAGCCACTTTAGCAGGCTTTTACACCCTGGCCATGATCTAAAAGCTGTTCTCACATTGTGGTCCACTCTAAGATGCAGAGTTGAACTCCAGGAAACAGCTGTTCACTGGAAAGGGAAAACTAACTGATCTCAGCCTCATCTTCAAAGCAAAAGCCACAGTTCCTTCAGCTGAAAGAGATTAAGTTCACAGGAACAGCCTCTGCCACTGGGTCCTGTCTCAGCACCATTATTCTCTGCCTGCTTTTAAAACCAGACCTAATGGAGTTCTGCTGGGCTCTCCTCCCTCAAAGCATCCTTGTGCCACATCCCAAAGTACTTTGTATTGACTGAGAAGCAAGGAGCAAAAGGAATGCCACACAGCTATCTGCTGCACTATCCCATCTGCTAGACTACAAAGCCTTCAGAATCAAATAGGCTGTTGTCCTCTTTCCCTGAAGTCTTAAGGCTTTCTGAACTCAGTGTCATTTATTAACCTCTTCCCTTCTTCTTCTCTAGACAGCAATTCTAAAATTAAGTTATCTCAGAGCAAAATGGAATAAAAAAATTCAAATCACATCAGCAAATTTCGTAAGGCCCTTTTTTTTTCCCACTATGGCATTCTATTAAAACAATGTTCCATGATCATCATGGAACTTTCTGTTCAAATAATAAAATTTCTCAGCCTGTTTTGTGCCACACAAGAGGAAGCAATTTACCAGCAGTTGTCAAATCAGCTGTCAAATATCCATATTGGATATTGAAAGACAGGTTAAATCTATGGTCAGTCTATATCTATTCTGTTCTTGCTGTGCATAGTGTCCCTAAAAGACACAATGACAACACACTAAATTCTCTTGATTTGTTCTAGTCCACCAAGTCAGAACTCAGAAGACAAGAGAGGGCTGAAACAAAGGACCACAACTAGGAATTCTCTGACCCCCATTGCAGCCAAGCACCACAGCAACTCTCCCTCTGCAAGCCAGATGGCAACTGCAAAAGCTGATTGACAGGTCACAAGTCAGGCCCTGCATCAGTGCCTGTCACCTGGGGTGGAAGAACATAACGCACAGCATGGTGCTGTAGGGGTATAAGGTGTGGGTCTAAGCAAGGGGGCATGAGGTGGCAGAAAACAGTTCAGGTCTCAGGTAGAGTGTGTAGAGTCTGGGCAGGTTTGTGAATGACTTATCAAAGAGGATATTTCTCTTCCTTGAGTTGCCTTCCTTGGGTCAGCCCCACATCTCTCAGCTTCCAGTTCTGGGAAATCCAGATAACAGACAAGTAAAGAAGAAGAGTTTGCCCACTCTGGGGAGCCAATATTCTTTTCATCTTTCAGTTGTTCCTGACAGTAAAGAGTGCATCTTTTAATAAACATTAAAGGTAATGCAGCTCCAGTTCAGGCAGGCTGTCAGGTCACAGCTGAGATCATCCACTCCAGCTATTTCTAGATACTTCTTCAGCAATGCTTTTCTCCAACTCAAAACATAGTGTGGAGATATGTGTGCAATCCACACCAAATGACCAAAGAATTAGCCTTTCCCAGACTTCTTACTCCACATGCTAAACCTAAGAACAAAAAAGCAGCCTATGTCTCGCCCCTCCAGCACTGCTAGTTCAGTGTGGTCTGCAATCTGTGTCAAACTCTCTTAAAAAAATCCTCATTTGTCTCCAACTGAAACAGAAATACCAACAAGCATCCTCGCAAGCTACATAAATGCAAATAAAAATAGATGCCCATATAAGTGAAGTGAATCCTGGTTCCAGGTGTCATAGCCAGCAGCCAACACAGCTACTGTGTGCCTCTACTGTAATATTGGCCAGGGTTTCTAATGCTACTAGGCTATAAATATTTACTATTAATACTGCAGGTAATGCTAAGAACAGGTAACTAGTTGCTTATTATTAAATTAGGGGATTTGCTTGAACATTTGATCAGTAAGGCTCTATATAAAAGTCCTTACTTGGCACGTACCTCAGAATAAATGCTAAAGAAAAAACTTAACCCTTTGATGGGACATGCAGGCTCATTAGGCATTGCCCTAACAGCAAGCTGACATGTTATGACTGCATCTACAAAGCAGCTAATTGTAGCAGGTTTGCTAGTAAAATCTGAATCAGCAGGATTAGTAAATTGGAAAAACAGAGCACAGAGCAGTTTAACATGCCTTACAGCCTCCATTCACAAGAATCTTAAGCATCTTACTAAAGTAGGGCATGAATTTTTTTCTTTTAAAGCAACATTAGCCCTTTGTTCCTCATTTCTTTTAATGCTAAGTGTTAATGCAAGAACAAGGGTGTTTTATATCCTAAAAGCAAGGCATAAATCCAAAAGGATAAAGAGGCTGAGAGAGAACCTTCTTTAAGTGAGCAATTTTCACCTTCTCGCTGGCTGTGTGTCAGCACCAAAACAAAAATGGAGCCACATTAAAACACGGTGTCTTGGCACTGTCAGAGGAAGTGATAAGTATCATAATTGGCCCTCACATGCAGCTTTTCATTACCCTGACACTACATGAGGAGGGAGGATGAAAGAGCAGACAGGCACACACATGTTACCTCTGTCCTGGCATAGCAATGCTGCTCCCAGAGCAGAGTTTTAACTCTAGTCCAAGTGCTGGGCCACTTGTCTAAGTTGTACTGCCTTCCTGCCTTTAGGTGTCTAATACTCAGCTCTACCAGTAAAATTTGGCACAGAAAATGCCTCTCATCAGTATGACCTCTGTAATGTCCTGAACAGTAGAGTTCCGTCATCCACGTTACTGTGGAAAACCCTGCTAGTTTCTTCAGATCCTGAGGGTGTAGGATGCATCCATATTTACCTCCAGGCACCTTGATCTCTGTGGCACTGGAAAGCTAATGGGAGCTGAAGTCTCTGAGGTGGAAACCTCGTGGAAAGATGGAGCAAACCACTCTACCTCTCTCAGCAAGTTCTTGCTTCTTTCTAAAAGAAATGAAGCAAGCAGCAGATTAGACCAAAAGTTCAAGGAAGGACTTGCTGAACCTAAGACTCCACGGTCTACCTTTTGTGACACCTGTTATCCTGTGAAGAAACTGCTGCTAATCTGATTTAACAGCATTTTCTTATTCTTGCATGGGTTGAAGCAGTGGCACAAGACAGCAGAAAACAGGTTCCATGACAGGCAAGAAAACACACTGGCAAAAATGTTCAGGCACTGGATTTTACCTGTCTTTATCATCAACAGCTCCAACTAGCTCCACATCATGAAGGTTTAAAACACAAAAATCAGACACCTCATTTCTGCTCAAAGCCACAGTCACAATGCCAAACCATTCCCATACAGGGGACAGTTTGTGTTGTAAAGGGACAACAGGACACCTGACCTGACTATGAGATCTCTAAACCAAAGAGAGACTGAAACACCATGTCCCAGAGTCTTAGTAACATTGGAGTAAGTGGGAAATTGTTCCTACGATCTCCATCTTCCCTGCAGGTGCCATGGATGGTACTACCTACCAGAACAGATTTTTCACTTGATATTTCAGGTTAGAGATTGTAGGTCTGCTTGAAGGATAACACTGACAGTCTCTAAATCTTAGCAATGCCTACTGGAACAGTTATTGGGGGTAGGGATGGGGTTTCCCACAAAGTCATTGCCTAGAAGCAGCAGAAAGCAGCTTTGCTGAGCAATTGAGTTGTGTTTCCAGAGATGAACAGTCTGGCAGCAGAACCTCTGCCTCCCCACCTAGCCCTGTTCACATTGTTCTCTCAGTTGTGCCAGCACAATTTTTTCCTGCAGCAGCACTGTGGAGCACACCACTTCAGGGGAAAAAAAAAAAGAAAAACAAAAACGCTGAACAATGACGCACTTGTTAGAACCAGCTCGGCTCTCTGATCGGATTTACAGCACACCAACAACTGCAGTGGCAGAAATTCGGGAGGCAATGTGCTGTGAGGCCAGGGTAGGAAAAAAGCAGAGGGGTGGGAACATTTTAAGCTGATGTTGACAGCACAGACATATCTCATGAAATCAGAGCTTAACAGCAGGTGAGAGAGTGACATAATAAGGGAAGGCATTAGGCTTTTATAGAAAGAAATAGGGAATCAATATTTAATTACAGGAGAACTGCAATGAAGTTCCATTATTGAAAACATCTCACCAAATTGATATAATATTTTTTATCAAAGAAAACGTAATAATAGAGCTACGTTGATCTCCAGACTCAGTGTTCACCAATATTTTCCCATTAATAAAAATAGAAATTTATATGCCTATGTTCAAGAGGTAGAAAGATCAGAAAGACAGACAAGGAATTAAGATATCCTTTCACTCCATTTCAGTTACCAAATTGCCATGAGTCTTCACACAATTTGTGTGCCTCTCTCAGGTTCCTACCTAATGCAGAATAATAGCTCTTTTACAACATCCGAAAAAAGGTTCAAGAGCTGTGGATGGAAAGCAGAAGGAAAATCCCTTCTGTTATAATCAGTACAACCTTGTGTCTTGGTGATACTTATTTACTGTTGTGCAGAACACTGAGAACTAATGATCCTTTTTGTGTAAATGCTTCATGATGACACCAAATCACTCCATAGCCCATATGACATCAGCATTAGCCTGAAGGAGATGAATGAGAGTGCTGTGCTTTTCCTAACAATAAAAAACCACAAAACCACAAAACCATACCTGAGACAGGCACCTCATGAAGATATCACTGCCTTCCCCCAAGAAGTGATACATATCATATTCTCTGGATGTTGTTTTACTGTAGCACAAAGCTGTTGGGGAAGCAAATGCAAGGAACAGTTACATGAATTCTCAGCTAAACGTGTGATAAGTTGGGACATCTGGCAGCTGTCAAAGGGCAGCTGGGGTTGGACAGAGGATACAATTAAACAGAGCCCAAAACATATAAGGATCCTCAACGAGGAATCTGAGATGTCACTCATTTCTCTCCAGGGAGCAGGTCAGAGACCTCGAGTAGGGTTGGGGGGAGAGCAAGAGACAAGCCAGAGGTTTGAGGCACAGAAAAAGATAATTCCTACCAGCCAAGCACAGTGAGAAAGGAAAGTCAGAGATGAAAGAATTAAATTAAGCTCTTATTCCATAGAGTAACCTCTGTAAAACAGTGCAAATGAGCACCTTTTCTTGGAGGCACTGGTTATTACATCCAGTCATCACAGCAAAATGCAAGTAAAGTATCATCTAACTAGCAATGAGGGAGAGCATGTGGAGCCCACTTCTGCCCTGACAGAGGGCTTGGGTAGAGCACAGCAATACTGCTGATTAAACAAGGCAGATGAGATGGCTCTGGAAACCTGTGAGTTAACTCAGACCCTGCCAGCTCAGCTCCAAGGACAGCTGTGAAGGGAACAGCAGGTACCCATTCTCAATGCCCACATGGATTGTGCTGGAGATGTTAACCCTCAGGGTACAAACGTCTCAGTAACAAGAAGCTGCCATTTAGAATTATAGAATATCCACAAAGATCATTGAGTCCAACTTCTGTCTCTGCACAGGACAACCCCAAAAATCACCCATGTGTCTGAGGGCATTGTCCAGATGAACTCTGTCAGGCTTGCTGCTGTGACCCCTTCCCTAGGGAGCCTGTTCACCCCCTTCACTATCTGCCCCAGAAGGACTGAACACCTTTCCTGCACTTTGCCAGAAGTCATCTCCAGGAGGGGGCAGACATTTAAGTCATACCTGCCTCAAGCTTTGCTAGTTCAGGATTTAAACATAAGACTTTAGCTCACAAAACAGGCAAATCTACTTTCTGCATCAGTAAAGCCAGTGCCATACTAGCCATGGAAATGAACTGTGGTTCACAAGACAAATACTCTATCCATAGACAGGTACAAAGCACAGCTGGCAAAGGAGAAGACCAAGATGAGACATCAGTCCCCAGCACCTCTGAGCTTTGCAATCCAGTGCCTTGTGAAAACAAGCTGCCATATCCAGAGCTGTCCTGCAGAGCTCTGAGCAGCCACAAGCCAGCAGCACTCTCCTGTGACAGACTCCCGCAGCTCCCGGGCAGCTGCTCCCCTTGAAACCCAGGAGCTGCACTTGTCGCTGCTCTCATGTAACATAAACAGACCTGAGCATCCCCTGAATTCGCTGAAGGTGTGTCCCCTCTACCTGGCGTGGCCACGCCGCTCTTGGGTGCTCCACACTTCCATCCTGAGTTTGCATAAAGGGTAAGATTGTACTTTGTAAGACTGTGCTTTGTGGCTGCTGCTTAGCAGATCCAGCACCTGAGACAGAAGGGACAATCACTTCCAAGCATTTTCCAGAGACAACCTCTGACCCAGCACAACATTAAACCCTGCAGAAAAATCTCAGAACAACTGAGGAAAAGCAGAGAGCTGGACATATAATATGCCACCATTGGTGAACACTTCATATTTCCAGCACCAAGGTGCAAAGCCCTTTCAGCCTTGTATCCTACACTTTGTGCTCACTTGTTCAGCAGGGAGATGGAAGTCTGTTGTGCCAGGCTACACTCACAGCCTGCTTTTTCTTCAACAGGACTTCAGGACACAGAGGAGATCTGTGCAAGAGGCTCCTGTAGCCATCAGTGCTTCACTTCCCCTGCCTTTACCTTCGCAGTTTATGGATCTGCTCCTGCTGGAGCCCTTTCTCCTGCTTTAGTCAATTCACAGAGTGAGAGATTAAACGATTGGAGGGGTTGGACAGAACTAACCCCTTTATACGAGGGTAACTTAGTGCAGGAAAGAACATAGTTAGTGGTCTGGTTCAACTTCACAAGATGGAAATACAGGGGACCCGGAGACAACAAACCGTAATTCTTAACAAGACTGACGGGATCTTTCTGCCCTCCCACTACAGAGGGCATGGATACAATAAGGAACAATTCCTGTGGTTCTAGAAGTTACAAGGGGACTCCTCAGAGCAAGAAATTTGCGTATGTGAAGTGGTTCTGTCCCCGAGAACCTGCAGATTTGTCATCCTGGCACTTCATAAAAATCGGGCTGGAGAACATTGCACAAGAACTGTGAGGATTATGTCACTATGAGGGTAAGGAGATCCAGAGCCGAGGCTTGGTCTCCAGTGTGGCAAATGGATCGACAGGGAGTAGGGAAGCTGCAAAAAACACGTATTTCGAGACGGCAGGAGGAGAAAGGATTTCCAGCAGCACCGCCCACAGCGGCAGGTCGGGCTTTCCACCAATGTGTGAGGACACGAAACCCGCGCACAACCCCGGGCAGTGAATCAGGGCCGAGCACAGAGCCGGGACAAAAACCGTGCTCTGGGCAGAGCGGACCCCGTGTGGGGACGGCGGAGCGCGCAGGGCACGGAGGCACTACAGCTCCCAGGGACCCTTGCGCACCTCCCCCCTCCCCGGTAGCCGCGGGGGCCCGTGCGCGGGGGGGTCCCGCGGGAGCGCGAGCGGAACTACCGCTCCCGTGGTGCCCCGCGGCCATGGAGCGGCGCGTGGCGGAGCCCCTCCACGCGGCGCTGGCGCCGCTCGGCCTCGAGCCGCACGCCTTCAAGGTAATGACGTCACCGCGACGTCACCCTGACGACGTCACCGTGAGGACGTCACTGCCTCCATCTGGGAGCTGGAGGGGGCGCGGGGCAGGAG
>VYZS01075436.1:0-52378 GCA_013400695.1 Neodrepanis coruscans | reverse complement strand
AAAAAAAAAAAAAAAAGATCAGGGCAACGGTACCATTCAACATCAACTCTCTGCAAAATGGAAACACCAGTAGGGATGAACACCTCTGTGCACTTCCTTGTGATACAGGTTTGCCACTGGGTCCTGCCTGCTGCAGACACCCAAAATCACAGTGCTGCATGTCAGGCACATGGACCTGCAAAACTCTCCCACGTGCCTGACATGGCCAAGAACCTACATAATACCAGGTTCCAAGCCCTGGATACACACAGGAGGAGAAACTTTAGAGATTCTACCATGGATCCCACTGGTAGTTGACAAGCAACATGAAGCAGGGCTAGTCCAGACAGACCAGGAGGGTTTCCATGAGCTCCCAAACCTGTGGTGCAGTTTTGGCCCAGAAGTGCAACTCAAAGCATGTGAGACCCCATGGGAGTGGAGGGAAAGCTGTGGAAATGAGAGTACCCAAAGCCAGCCTCTGGAGGCATCACTCTTGCTCCACAGCAGCTCACAGACAGGGCTCCCCCACCAAGGCAGTCTGTCTGAATTACACCTGATGTGAGCC
Organism: Neodrepanis coruscans; assembly: GCA_013400695.1. NCBI lineage: Eukaryota > Metazoa > Chordata > Aves > Passeriformes > Philepittidae > Neodrepanis > Neodrepanis coruscans. Next base: position 51,834 of record VYZS01075436.1, on the reverse strand, counting down.
CAAGTGAGACCACACCTTTCTGCTTTTGCAGTGGATGACTTTTTTTTCCCCAAAGGAGCAGCAGCAGCGTGGCAGCTCTCAAAGTTGATGGTGCCTTCATCATATTTTGAACCTCTGTTTTGCCTATTCCCTGGAAGGCATAAGGACTCTCTTTGAAAGCCCCTTTCTGTCCCTATCCTCCCTAGATATTAATACTCTATATGTTTACAGTGACATTTTGGGGTGGGTTTGTATCGTGTCCTTTTTCGGATGGGTTTCCATCCCCATCCCATCTAATCGCGTTGACCGAGGTGCCCACTAGAGGGAAGCCATAGCCAAGGACTGGAGAGCACAGAGACAGGCAAGAAGGGGACAAGGGAGCACTCTCACTGCTATGCGACAGTCACACAGCCCACCCTCAGGGCTTATGGCTCCCCTTAACCTGGAGTGGGACTGCTCTGCAGCAGGCAGAAAGTCCCTACGCCCCCACCCCCCTCACCCCCAAATTCCCTTGGGCCATCCCTGGCACTTGCTTAAGGAAAAAGAGTGTGAGAAAGCCAGTCCATGAGCAAAGGGCATGCTGCACCCCCGCAGGGGTAGGTGTTCAGCCAGCAGGAGCTCCCTCTTTCCCGGGTCTATCATCAGGAGGTAAAGCTGCAATGAAAATAATGCCTCCTCACCAGCACATCAAAGTTCATCAGATGGTGTGTTTAGCCCCAGCTTCAGGCCAAAATCAATGTTTGCTTTTCCTTTTTTTACTCTCTCTGCTTTTTTCTTTCAATTTTTTTCCCCCTCTTTTTAAGATAATTTATTGCAAATCTCACTAAGACTTTACATCCAGCACTTCTCAGTGAGCCCACAGCTGCCCCCCTTAGGTCCCTCCAGCCCCTGCCCTCTCACCCTGCCCGTCGACAGCCGTGATTTTTTCGAGTCCTCGTGGTTGTGATGGGGCTTGCCGACTTTGCCCATCTGCCGCTGCTGCTCGTTCACCTTCTCCCTCATAACTGCCAGCTCCTTCATGCCTGTCTTCATGGGCTTCCTCCCGCCAGCCCCACTCAGGATCCCCACGGTGCCATCCACGTGGTTCTCGGCAAGGATGCTCTCAGACCGGTCGTCACCATTATCTGCAGGAGAAAGGGCAGACAAGAAGAAGGTCCAGCTCAGTCAGGCGCTCTCTCACGTGTTCATCCTGCCCTGGATCGTTTTCAAACACGGCTGGTTACCAAGCCATAAAATCTTTGCATGCAAAAATTTTAAATTGCATTAGTCCTTTCATCTGGAAGGTGAGAACAGATTCTTTCATTCTGGAGTTATTACTGCTCTAAAAGACAGTTTAGAGAGCAGAGGAAATCACTGCTGGAGAAGTTCTTTTTGGTTTTCCTTTGACCTTCTAAATTACTTCCTGAGAATGTAATTTTCCCATCAGAAGTCCAGTTGGATTAGGGATGCCAAGTGTACTTCAACTCCAAGACTTAAACCCACAGTGATTATTAACAATACCCCCATAGTATCTCCAGGAATACGTACTCAATATTCATGTGCTAAAATAAAATTCTCATAGCTGCTTTCAAAAACACTTTGCCTCTGTTCTATGATCATCCTAATTTCCCTTGGAGATCCTGCCATTTCAGTGATCCTCCTTGCCGTACCATCTTTCCCACTGTTTGTCATACACTGTGTTGCTCATTTACCTTCTACCTACTTCTGCATTTGGTCACTTCTGTTGACAGTGGGGCAGTCCCATCTCTGCCACTGCTGCAAGACACAAGATCCACAGCCAGTTCAGCCATTTCAAGATCAGTTATAAACACTGGGGATAAACACTGGACTTTTTCCACCTCCTCTGCTCTCTGCTTTATGCATTTTCCCAGTTCACTGGGAACTTCCGAGAGGAAATCTTGCCAAAGCTGGACATGATGGTCATAATGCTGCAGACATCAGTCCCTTTAGACCTTGCAGTGGCAATAAGGACAGCTCTCAATTCCTCCTGCTTGCTCCAAAAGCAAGCAGAAGGTGACAGCTGATCCCTCCTTGTCGCCTGGGCTGATCTGGCTGAGCAACAGTGCAAGTAAGCACTGTTGCTGAATCTGATATTGAAGATGGCCCTACATTAAATTGGAGCTTGGACCAAAACCTCCTGAGGTCCTTTCCAGCCCAAATTATGATGCATGCACATCATCTATCACTGCAATAACCCAGGCTCCATGTCTCTGTATACATTTCTCTATATAAGACCTCTTCAAACAGCTCCAGGACAGACCAGGCCACTTTGGTGGTGTTAACAAACATGGAGTGTCTTATAGCATATGCCAACAAAGAACTCTTGCACCCAACCTCCCAACATCTGCATTCTCTCCTGCACCTTCGATTTCAGCTTTCCAACATTATGGAACTCAGGTACTTGTATAGAGGTAAAGAAATCACATCAAACTGTCCATGATGCAGGGCAAGCAATGCTTAATTTATGAATCTCTCTTGCTTTTTCAGAAGACCAAGAATGAAGAGCATTTACAGATGTTAATGTTTCCTTTTTTCAGAATCTGCATCATGGTGTTTTGTCAGGGCATAGCTCTACTATCATGACAGGGAGTGAAAAATCGTAATAGCAAGTGTTTTATTTCTGCCACAGCTTTTTAAGCTCTTTTCAGGTATTACAACCACAAGATCACAAAGGAGAAACTGCAAGAAGAGTTTTGTCTGAACTTACTCAACAAATGTGTAGCTACCTGATGGCAAAATGGCCCAAGTGGGCTGGATCAAAGAGCCACTCCAGCCCAGCACGCAATTCACGAGACACCATCGGCAGCTGCTTGGGGACACACCAGAAGGACCATTCCCAATCTCTACTGCAGACCAGCAGTAAAAGCACTTTCATGGCTGAAGACTGCATCTGACTCAGAAGGTTTAAAAGCCACCAACAGACCCATCCCTCAATACATTTGTCCAATATCTTTTTCAACTTCTTCACCATTTTGGCCTCAGATATCTCAATACTGAGATCATCCCACTTCCAGAAATACTAAATGCATTTGGTTTGCAGGTTTTTAGCTGCTTAGGTAGCAATTGGAAAGAAATATGTGGCAAAACCAATCTGGCAAAACCCACTACTTTCCTCAATACTGGTTCCAGAGGAGAACTGACACCAGGTTTGATAGCCAGATGGGCAAGCTCAAAGTCTAGGCTGCTGCCTGGAGATTGCCATCTGGCCATCATCCTAGGAGCCAGACAAGAAATATTTTGAGCAGGAATCTTCTGTTTATACACCAGTCTCCCCACTAATTAGAAACACACAGTGAGAAGAGAGAAGGCCATGAGGCCGCCTTAAGAGAGGATCAAATGAAAAAAAGCACCATGAAGAGATGGGCAAGGCTGGCCAGGCCCTGATCCTCAATTAGCTACTTAAGAAAGAGTTTTAGCTTTCTGACATCTTTTGTGCTCCTCTCCTTGGTGTCCCACCAAGTTATCAACAACAGCAAGACAACAAGCACAGCAGCAGGGCAGCTTCACAGACACACTGCAGTCCGCTGCTTCATTCAGAAAAATGATGGTACAAACTGACAGAAAAGCAGCAAACTGGAAGTGGTGCCTTCCCCCAATTCTTGCTCCTTCCTGCCTCCAACTAAAATATATAGACATCTGCCCAAATAAGCACTGTGCTAGTAAATGCAAGCGAGCTGGTAAGCCTGTCGGCTGATTCATTCACAAAACCTGCTTCTGATAATATTTTCGCTCATTTTTCTCACTTTCCAATGCTAACAAATACCAGCCCAAAGAAAACCACCGATGGGAGTGGAGTGTGCAAGCCTATGTGCATGAACACACCCAGGGACGGGAGAGATTGGTCTTGGCTCCCCAGGCACCATCACAGGAGCAAGACTGGATCAGAGGCCAGGAAGGCCTAGCTGCTATTGACTGCAAGCTCTCATCTCCAAGACCAAGTCAGCCACAGTGCCTTCACCCTGCTGTCAAGCTGGACTGGTTCACCTGGGGCTGATGCCAGAGCCCCATCACAACTTCGCCCTCTCCCAAATCCAGTGCTGCTCTTAGGAGAAGCTCTCCTAAGCTGAGGCTTCCAGGGATGGCTCAATCACAGGGGAAGGGAGATGAGACAGAAGAAGTTGGCTCCATGTGCAAAGCACCAGAATTTCCTTTGGGATAAACTGCTTGCACAGGAGGAAGCTGAGCATCAGGTGTGATGGACCACATTTCAAAGAGTAAATGAGCCAGGTAACAACAAGAAGAGCGGAGAGATCAAAACTCAATGTTAGGAGAACACAGAACATGCCACAAGCCAAACACCACCTCTTCCAGCCAGATAATGCTCTTTAATGCTGCCCAAAAGCTGCGAGTCATGCATGCTTGCTTATGACTATCCATGAACTAATGAAGCCACCACCAATCCTACCAGCATGGGATGGGCAGGTATGCAATTGCCTCAAGATACACAACCCTAATCTGTTTGTCATCCTGGCAAACGCATTTTTGCTGACCCATTTCAGTTCACACTAAATATATCTGTAAGAGAGCAGTGCCAAACTCCAAAACAATTATGTTTTATAGTTCTTCCATTTTCCTGTGGCATGTGGAAAACATCTCCTGTGCTATTTTGGATCAAAAGGTAGAGAGCTTTGTGCAGGGTGGGACAAGTGTGGCAGGAATCTAAGCAGATAGCTGAAGTTCTCCTGAACACTGTTGTTGAGCCCATGAAACACCTCTCATTGCCAATAAAATGATTTCTTTATGGCCTTTTTCAAGGAAAATTCCCACTGGCTTCAATGGGGCGAGGATTTGGCTGAGGAAAAAGCATTTTCAAATGGCCATCAGCTTACGTCTGTAGGGAACTGCACAGTCTCGCCAACATTTTCAAAAGCGGCTACCAATTTCCAGTGCTAGAATTTTCGGGAATCTGGTTTGAGACCTCCAGACACCTCTGCCGAGACAGCTGAGAAACAGAAGGGCTGAAAAACAACCTGCCACTTCCAGAGCTACAAGAAAAAAAACCACCATACAATACAGCCCAGCAGCTGCCACAGGTTAAAAATATATCTTTATCCCTTTGAAGAGCCCTGAAGCATATCTGGGCTGCAGGACGGGATCAGACCAATAGCACTCACTTAGCACGGGAGAGCCCTGTATCACGGGGAGCACACACCGTGCCAAGGACTGCAGCCACTCTCCCCAGCGCTGCTCTCTCTCTGCACTTGCTTTCCTTCATAGACAGTTTGCCCAGAGGGTTTCACGTGCATTTGTTTATCTGCCCGAGGTGTCTGCATAGCGTTTAAGCACTGATTAGGTCCCAGACCCACAAAAAGTTCCACCCAAGTGGCCTTCGACACCCCTGCCTGAAGCCCCACTAAATGGGGATGTGTCCTGGGCTGGACGGGGCTTTGCATCTCCCTCCAGCAGCAATCACACCCTCCGGACTGGCCAGCACTTTCCCTTCGAAGATGTCTAAGAGCTTTGCAGCTCATTAATTACCCTGAAGAAAGAACGGTGTTCATCCTGGTTTGCACATAGTAAAAACAAAGTAACTACAGAAGAAAATGAGAGTGCTTCCCAAAACCATGTGAGGAACAAATGGGCAAATCCAGGGGCCCGTGTCCTGGACTGGCACTGCACTGAGCACACCTAGGGCTGTGGGAATGCAGCATTCCATCCATGAAGAGATTTTTCACTCTGCGCAGTGATGTCCATGTTATCTAAGTTTGGTTTTGTTTGAGGTGTTTTTCCCTCCAACACTTTTAGCTTCTTGTGTCCACAAGTTCTACCATTTTCAGGATAATTTAAGGGCCTATTCTGGGTTTTGCTTGCTGCTTTTTATTTTAAGGAGCTGAACTGCCTGTCCCAGGCTGTCAGGAGCCCAGCACTTGTCCTCTGCAGCAGACAGCCTTTAAACCTGACCTTTCATATGCACAACAGCCACAGAGGAAGAATTACTTCTAGGAAGATGGGGAGGGAGCAGACAAAACCCTACCACAACCCCAGTGCCTCATCAGCTTGCAAAGTCCTTCCAGGAGAACTCTGGACAAAGGTTCCTGTGCAGCAGGTCTAGTATGTGTGTTGTTGACCTGGAGCTCAGATACCTCAGAAAATTTTGCTTTAATGTTTAGAAAATACAAAAAGTAATAAAATAATAATAAATAATTAAAAGGTTACCTTTTACTGGCATGGCGGTTTCCTTGCAGCAGGACCTGCCAAGAACAAAGTCCACCCCAAGGCCCTCTGGCCCATCCGACCCCAAAAAGGACCCAGGATTTGCTGATTACCACTGCCAAACTGCAAAGCACTGAGCCACAGCACAGCATCCATCAGCACTCAACTGGCAGCAGATTGAGAACTCACAGACACAGGTACGTGGTCTGGCCACAAGCACAATCAAGCCAAACTAGATGCAGCTCTACACAGGCAGATGAAGCCAAAGCACCCGCTCAAGTTTCACTCTTCACTTTGCAAAAGTGCAATTTACACAAAGGTGCAAATTGAAATGCCACAGAGGGAGCACAAGCAATGAGCTCTATAGAAAGGGCAGTGCGAGAAGGGACATGGAACAGAGAAGAAGCACCCCCACCCTGGAAAAACATCTCTCACAGAATCCAACCACCATGGATGCTCAGGGGAGGAGTAGAAGACACAATTACAGAGAAATTCTTCCTCAGCTCTCCTCTGGCCATCAGCAGTGTAGGAACTAAAGGTATTTGGTATATTTCATCGAGATTGGGTTTAATTCACAGGCATGAATGGGGAAAACCCATGTATGATCCCTTCTGGATTCAACTACAGTGACTCCCCCATACTACCTCCTGCCAGCAGCATGTTCTGCTTAGCCTTAACCAGTTCTGCCCAGGCAATATGTGGATGTTTAAGCTACTGATCTGGTTGCAAAGTACATACAACCAGCATTGCTGGGTAGTCCAGAGGTGTCTGTGCCATCCAGCTTTTGGGAGGACGTGAGTGAAGGTTGGTCTTCCAAATCTCTCAGAAACAGAGGCTCCCATGAGACACAGATGAGCTCAGAGAATCTCTCCATCTGCTAAAGCGCTCAGGCCAGGTTCCCAGAACCCTCTGCCTGTCTGTACTCCCAGGGTTATTTCATCAAGTCAACTTGCCCAGTAACAGTGAGGAATTGCACACCATAGCCAGAAAATTCCTGCATCGGTCTCCAAGAGCTTGTTTCACCTCTGCGATAAGCTGTCCACAAAGCACGCTGGGATCCCCTGGGGCCAAGAGCCCTAGGGCTCTACAAACACCCCTTTTTTTTTTTTTTGCCATGAGATCTTTTCAGCCCATCTCTACCGGCAGGGAGGACAGGACTGGGGAGGGAACAGCATGTTCTGGCCAGGGGTTGCTTAGCAAGCTTCTGTCCCTGAGCAGCTGGCACCGAGGGGTGATCCAAGGGGCAACCCAGTGCTTTCCTTTGACTCAGGCATCCTGCAGGAAATGCTTTATGCTCCTCTGAAGTGCCAGGGACACTGACTCAGGGCAGTGCAGTTTTCAGCAGCCTGCTTTGCTCTCTTTTCTCTGCCTATTCCTGCTGGCTGGAGAGCTCAGCTTTCCCTCCTCCATCCACCTAGGTCAGAGAACAACCTCTTACCACTGCACAGTGCCCTGTAGCACATACCTGTGCCCATCTGCACGCAAACTCCTCCAGCACTGAGCAAGCACAGAAACAATACTGACATGGAGCTGATGTCATATGAGGAAAGGAGAGGGACAGAGATGTCCCTTCCCCTGGGCTTTACTTCAAACAGCCTTTTTTTGTTTTTAACCATGTTTGTAGACCGGTTTCCCAAGGATACAGGACTTGTGCAATTACACAGCCTGCCTCTATGTGTTTCTGCATGAGCATATGTTGCATGACTGCCTGTCTCCCTATTAGTTCTCCTCCCCCTCCACCTCCCAATATATCTACAAACGCGTCAGCAAATGCCAACTGCATCTCAAACAGGAACACAATTCTCAAGAATAGTAAGTTTCCATCATTTCATGGAAATGTGCAACCAGGCTGAAAAAAAAGAAGATAAAATAGCAGGGTTTGTTTTGTTAGCTTTCTTTTCAAACAATTTGACTGATGGACCGTGTAGCACATTACCAGCCCACTCTGTGCAGACCCAGCGAAGCACAAACCACCATTGGGGAGGGTCTACTCCAGTCCTCCTTCTGCCAGCAGTGAGCCTGCACATGTTTGAAACATCCTGCTCCCTCCTGCACCAGCTGTTCACTGTGTGCCAAGAACGATAAGTGAAAATGCTGTTCAGAACCCTCAAAAATGCAGGGGAACGCTTCAAGTCCCCTTATTTACCAAACTTCCACTTGCAATGCTGCTTTTCTTTCACCACTTGTCCCGAGAAACTGCTGAGCATCCCAATGTACACCTCCAGCAGAAACTCTCCAGACTTACCTAAAAGCTGAGGAGTCAGAGGGTCTCATCTCGCAGCTGATGACAGTGGTTTTGTGCTTAAGCTCAACACTTGTGAAGGCAGCTCACTCAGGGGAAAGACCTTAACATGTTTGGAAGGTTTTGCTGAGTGAGGCTCTCCGAGCTCCCTGCCACCATAAAAGCATTCCCTCTTGCTAGTGAACCGTATCTCAGCCCTTTCAACACACTCCTCCCATTAGCCCTCCGCAAAGCTGCAACATTCCCAGCAGAACCAAATGAATTATCCTGAAAACACTTCCAAGCTTAAATTAATTGCACTGCAGCTTCCCGATTTGACATTGACCCCATATGTAGAATCCCCAGAGTAGCTACTACTTAGTAATTAGGGGCTTCTGCTTGAATGAAACAAGCAATTAATCTTACCAGGCCAAGTCTCTGCTCTCCTTCCCCAGTCACATACATGCATTCGTGTTGTCTTCAGTGCCACAGGCACCCCAGAAAGCCTGCACCAACCTCTAGTATAAGCTCTGCTCCTAAATCCACAGTTCCTGTGAATTTCCAGAATGAAACCAGACCACAAAACCACCTCATTCACTTCCTACACATTTCACTCCTGTCTTTGAATTACCTTTATTTTCCCAGTGGAAATGGGCTCATCTCTGACCCAGAGTCCAAACCTATTGGGGTTTGTGCATCCCACAGTCTAGACTATGCAAGCACAGAAGATCTTGCCTTACCACAACCTCCATGAGGGTGCCTGCATGTTAATTATTATCTAGATGATGATTTCTGTTTGGCATTGGGCTGCCACACCTCTCTTTCCTGCAGGAGAGTCAGAGGCTGGCAGAATTACAGGAGCTGGGAATCTCAAGAAGGCTGATTCCCAGATAACGATGCTCTGCAGCCTGCCAGGAAGAGCTGATGAAGGACTAACCATCTGATGGACACATAATCACAAACAAGAAACTTTTCTCCAAATTCACATTAAACATCTCTGCCTCACTCACACATTTTGGAAAGATCAGAGAATACAGGAACTTTTCAGACTATTCTCCTATTTTAAAATCATTACCTTTCTAGGTGCAGGCAGCAACAAGCAAACACCATGTTAGCTGGAGACAGACTGTCAAGTATCAGTCTGAATCTGAACAAAGGAAAGATGTGCTACTAGATGAAGTGCTCACATCTGTCCATCTGGGTCTTCAGACCCACATATCTCTTGGATAGCGTGCTCTAGCATCTGTCCTCCAAGATAACTCTCCTCGCTCCAAGGAGAGTTGGCTGAGAGAAATTTTGTGGGTTCTGTCATATTGGAAGTTAAGGGAGATAGTCTGTGTTTTTTTCTGGCGGTGCCCTCTGCCTGTTCTGGCTGCTCAAAGATGGCTTAGTACACCAAAAAGATGTCCTCTGGCTCTGGAAGTCCAGCTGTGCCCTTTGATGCCTGTTCACAACCCCCATCAAGATCAATGGCTGGTGGGGAAGTGACTCTGGACACACCATGATCAGAGGAGCCTCTGGCAGAGTAGTGCACCATCTGGGAAGGCTGTGTGCAGCACAGTCAGAAGTCTGACCTTCCACCCTGCAGAAACATGGAAAACCCTCAAAATCAAGAAAGGGAAAAAAAACCAAAAAACACAACACCCAACAAATAAAATGAAAAATACTTAAAACACCCAAAAGGTCAGAGAAGTGCCCCACTCTGACTGTGAGACCCATCTCTCACCTATGTCTGGTACTGCTCCACTCTCAGCCACTTGGCTTCTCCAGTTATTATGCACACAAATGGAATGAACTTCAGTCATTTGTATTACTAGCTTTTAAATAACATCTCTCTTTTCCACAGTCGATTTTCCAGACGGCAGCTCCATCCAGGGCTCCCCTCACCACCCACCCAAATCTCACTGCACATTTCCTCAAAGTCTGCCTTTTTCAAAACACACTATTATTACACTAATTCCTTCCTACCTTCTCAGAAACCCTGCCAGAGCCCAACAGCAATTACCACCAGTGTCACCTCAAGGTCTGCTGGATCTACTGTCCCCATGCAGCCTCTGAGCCATGCACCAGCCCTCAAAGCTAACTCTGTTTGTTTTTTCCTCAGAAACCTGCATTTCCTGGGGACAAAGCAGAAGTGCCTCCAAATAAAATGAGAGCACTGAACCATAGGTGGAAAGAGGCAATATCTGCTGTAATTTGAGTCTTTTCTGCCCACCAGCATCTCCCAGCTGTCTCCAGCACTCAGAGACATTATCCTTCGCTCCTCATGAGGGCTATTTCTGAGTTGTCATATCCCATATTTAAGCCACAAGTTGAGCTGTTCCCAGATTGGGTTTTTTTCTTTAATTTATGTTCAAGCTAAGCAACACTGCAATTGTTTCAGGTTATGTCAAAACACTTTGTTCATTTGTTCTTGGGGCAATATTTCAGTCAGTTTTGCTCGATTACAGTCACTTTGCTTGATTTTTTTAACCCTTGTTTTAGCCTTCTCTCAGCAGAGCTGTATTAGAGTACTCCATGAGAAGGGACTGTGTATTTATTACACACATTTACTATTTACCTTAATATGTGCATTTACTGAAACAAGGAAACTGCCACTCTCTAAGCATGAAGTCTCCACTGATAGAACACTGCTATTGAAATAAATAGGAGCTTTGCCAAAATTAAGACTTTGTGATTAATCCCACTGCTGCCTGGCATGTGCACACATACAGGAACACGATGAAGGGCTCAGACTCATGGACAGACTACGAGAGGGCAGCAATTTACTGCAGATTTGTTGATCGGTAGTAACAGTTCATGGCATACAAGGGCCATGCACGTGCAAGTAGTGCAAGTTACCTTTGGACTTCCAACCTCCAGAGCCTGTAGTGTGGCCACATCAATGTCACTTGGCCTTCAGAAGGGGAAGTTTCCTCCCCACAGGTGGAAGGGACACGGTGCCAGGCAGCCTGCTGCTTCACTCTGATGTCACTGCTTTGGTCTCTTGCCTTTATAGAAAAAGGGCTGGATCTCACTTTGTTTGTAAATGACTATTCTGGGCCACCCATGAAGTTGCCCAAGCTCCAACCTCAGGAATATGCAGACCCCTGCTGAGCAAAAGGCAGGAAGAGAGAACCATAAAACTGTGGCAGAGGAAGGAAGAAAAGAAAGGGGAACACCAGTCAGCTGCATTCCCAAGGAGGAGGGAGGCATTGCAAAGCTTAAAAAACAGACCACCACAAAACAGCATGATGGAGACAGATGTGATAAGCCAGCTGAACCACTGAAAGGGAAGCTGGGATGTGCACCAGTCAGGTTTTCACTTAAACAGCTACAGAAAGCATTTTGTGTATAGCCAACCAACACACTCAACAAGTGTCCCGATGTGTTTGCTGTGGACCTGATATACATAGCACCCCTTTCCTGGTGGGAGGATCTGAATCACTTAAAGGCTTGCAAGATACCAAGGCTTTGTAGCAAAGAGCCCTTGAAAGGTGGGAGCTGCTGGTACGTGGTGGTGGGATGGTCCCCAAGTCAGACGCACATGCCTTTGCAAACAAGCTGAACAGTTAACACTGACCTTCTGCAAAGAAATGCAGAAAACCCCCTGGCTTCAAGAAGGACTGGCATTCTCATGGAGTTCACCCCAAAATGCCAGACACCTTCATCTGGTTTCTGGCATTGGGATGTTTACGTCCTTCTCCAAACCAACCCTGCACACAGTGCACAGGTGAGCCTCCCCAGCCACAGCCCACACAGGTGCTTTGCAGGAGTATTACTCAGACTGTACACTGCTGGGTTGTACAGCATGTGAATAACAGGTTTTACCTGGCCTTTATCTATTGTATTTTTAAACCTCCAAATTTGCAAAGCAAAAGGCAGCAGTCATCTAAGGGCATGTAACTCCCCAGGCATAGGGTCTGGGGAAGGAGCACATCAAGGAGGACAACACAACCTCCCAGGAACATTAAGGTGGGAGGCTGTCATTAGAGAAATTGCCCTGGAGTGCTATAATTAACCCACTCGCACTGCTCTCAGATAGAGCACCACAACTGCAAAGCACTGTAACCACAGCCATCCCAGAGGCAAGGGGGCAGGAGCCAAGGAGACAGTGGGAAACACCAGCCCTAAGCAGCCACATACTCTCCTTTCATCAGTCCCCTGAAAAAAAAGCACTGCTGCACTATTCCCCATTGGGAAGCAACAGACACCTGCACCCACCTCCACTGCACTTGGCCCATAAAACTGCATTTCATTAGAGCCACTGTTGCCACATCTGTTAGTGCTTTAAAGTACGTACATCTGGCTTAATTGAGCACTTGACTTTATTGCTGCTTTATCTCCATTTTCTGAACAGGCCTTAGGGACAGGGTTTTGTGTGGTTGAAGTTTGCTTCTTTTTTCCTTCTTCCTTTTTCATTTTTTTTCCATTGAAATTCCACCTGAAGCAGGAACAAAAGCCCCTGTGACAGCTGCTTACATGCTCCAGGGCTGTTTTTAGGGAAGTATCCTCTCAAGACAATGAACCCATCCTAAATATTCTGCTTTATATGCTTCAAAGCTGCAGAGCCTCAACAACATCAATCTTCCTCTCCCACTGCTCCCCACCCCAAAAAAAAAAACCAGAGTTAGTGGTGGAAGGTGCTGCAGTACATGACAGGAAGTAAAGAAAGAAATGAAGAAGGATCTTGCTGCCCTTGCAGTCTCTGAAACTTTGCCTCTGCCAAGTTACAACAAACAGGAAAAGCAGAATCAAAACACAGTCCTCACGTCCCCCTCCATCCACCCAGTGCAGCCTGTGCTAGTGCCAGCTACCACTCACAAACAGTCACGCTGAGAGACTCCTCTGGAACATCCTTCCAGGTGGCCTAAACAGAAAAGCCCAGCTCCAGAAGGCTGCATTCGATGCATGGGGTGCTTGAAATCCCTTCCAGAAAGTACAAACGACACAGGAGTGGTTACCTGAAAGCCCCTTTGCCAGCTAGAAGATGCCTGTTTCCCTGTGAAATGAGAAGCCAGGCACAAAGTAGTTTGGAACAGAGAGGAGCACTGGCTGTTTTCCCACTAAGCCACCCTAAGTATTTCCCAGCCACTGGGAGAACAACAGGACTGGTGCCACCTGGGGGAAGGAGTTAGGGCACCATCACTGGTCTGCAGAATCCTCCCAGGACCCGTGCCCAGCATCCTTTCAAAGCTTTCAGGCCATGATATGGCATGGGCACTGCCCCAGACCTATTTCTCTCACTGCAGACTGAGGCTGGAACTGTTCAGCAGGCAGCCTGGCTTTCACAGAGCACCAAATGTGCACACATACAATATGCTACTTAATGCTAACAACGCAGGATGCAACTCACAAGCAACCCAGGATAACCTGCTGAAATCATGACTATTACAGCTGTAAGGTAAGTGGTTAGATGAAGTGATACTTCATCACACCACCACATGTCAAAGCTGTGATGCAGCAACCCCCACAGTCTGTTTCAAACACTCAAAAGCAAGCTCCTCAGTTATACCACTTCATGCTCTTCATGCCCATCGGGTACATTCCTCAATCCTCACCATTCATCTCCCCAGGTGTTCTGCCCTAACCATCAGCTACTTCTTCTCCTGCCCACCACGTACAAGGGAGTCCTGTTCAGCCAGTGTCACACCTTGGAAACTCTGGCTTTCAACTCTTCCAATGGAAGCAGGCGTCAATGTCCTGCCTGTCCCTCTTCCTTCGAGAATAAGACATTCAAAGCACTGTCAGCTGTCCCAGTGCTGTGTTCCAGTTTAATTTCATGCTGCAGTGCTGAGTCCAACCATCTTTTATCCCTGCTGCCTGGTATCTTTCCTCAGATGTCTAAAAACAAAAGCCACCCTTGAAGCGAGCAAAAAGCAAGGCGTAATAGCAGCAGCTGAATGAGCTCCCCTGGTCCTTCCTGTCCCAGCCCAACAAGACCTCAAGTCCAGGAAAAGAAATATCTGAATAGTGAAGTGAAAGGGTCAAAATGTAATTAAACTCTGCACTTCCTATCCCAGACTGTTAGTGGATGTTGCTGTGGGTTTTATAGTTACTCAGGCACTCTTGTTTCACTAGAGATGAAAACAGTCCCACCTTTAACACGACAAACCCTTCTGGATTCCTTGGGAGGAAGGCAGTAAGCAAATTACAATTTCTAAACCTCTCCCCACTCTCTTCTCTTCCTCCAGCAAGGTTCATATGCACAAAGCAGAAATATTTTTCCTATCAAAAAATCCCTCTTTAGGCTTTACAACTGAACTCAGCTGGACTTCACATGTGGGAACACCAATTCAATTTATTCTCACAGGAACACTCCATCTTTCAAAGTTGGGGAGGGCAAAGGCTATAGATAGTGTAGCACATAAAAAGCAAAACCTGAACCAGAGCCTCTGACTGTGTCTCCTCTGGCCAGGGCCCATGCACTCAATGAGCTGAGTATGGCTTATGTGCAACCCACACTGACCCTGCTTGGAGGGAGAGCCACGGAGAGGGAAGAGCAGACAGCTTCTGCAGCACTGCTTCCTACTGAGACAGGGAGCAGAAAGGGAGTGAGCTGTGGAAATTGTTGTGCAAAGACCAAACCAGTCATGAGTCCACGACATAGAGGCTTATCCATGCAGAGGCTGAGGGATGAGCAGGGCAGACCTGTCCAACTGCAGGAAATCTGTTTGAGGACCCAGCACAGGAGACGTCCTCATGTCCCTCTGCCAAGGCATCAGTGTGTTTTTAAGCACTGATCATCTCCCTCTGCTTCTGGAAACCAATGGCACAGGGACTTTCTAAGCCAGGGGCTGCATGTGGATCATCATGTTTTATAGCCAGCCATACCTCTATGAATTTCTATACTTCCATTTAGAAGCCATTTGTATCAAGGATGTTTCCAACTTACTCCAGCAATGACCTTCATGGTTTAATTCTGTGCCCTGCTAGATTTTTTCACAGGATAACAAGAGAAACTGAAAAATAGTGACCTTCTTGTTCCTTCCCCTATTCACAATTTCATAGTTCTCTCTCTCAACCCACATGAATAAGTCCTAAACACCACCCTGCAGGTCTTTACACCCCATTAAGACAGGTTTTGAAGACCCCTTAGGCAATGGGTGATTTTCAGAAAGCAATGTGCACCTGTTGTGTGCCACACCACATCATGCCTCCAAAATCAACCGCAGCCCTGGCGAGGGGCTGGGAGCCAGGACACCTCTTCTTTAAAAAGAAAGAAAAATGTCCGGCCTTTTCATGACTATGGAAGGCCTTGGCACAAGCTGAGGGGCACAGGAACAAAGCCAAAGCACACGGAAAACAGCAGCAGCAGTTCTTACCACTGCCTGCCTCACTGAAGAGCTGGGACACCACCCTAGAGAGAGGGATTCATTGCAAGCACCTGACAAGCTGCACAGGGTGCCCTGACACAGGAAAAGCCCTCCAGTCCCACCCCCTCTGCTGTCCCAACAGCCCCAGCCCACCAGCACTTGCTCTTGTCACATACCAAAACATGTTGGCTCAGACCCAAAGCAAGCACCTTCTAATGGGATTTTTCAGGTTTCAAGGGTATCAGTATCTGGCACAGGCTGAAGTAATTAAGAAGACTTCCAAGAGACAATCTGGCATTGATTAACCAGCTATTTAACACTGAAAATTACAAGTCCCACTCTCAAACTCTGTACCAAAACACGTGCTTTTTCCTAATTGTTTTCTCCCTTGCCCCATCCCTGCCTTTCACAAAGCCCAGCTGTGGCCTCTCGCACCACTCCCTCCGTCTCACCATGCTTTGCCTTGCTAAATAAACCTTGATGGTGTCAGCCAGACTAAAGCTAAAAGCCTTCCTGAGGGTTAAAGGGAAAAGTATGTTGCTCTTGGCAAACAGATAAATCCAGTTTTCACTGAACAGGTCTCAAGATGGACAGCCACAGCCACATGTGCTTGCAATCATCATATTTGCATTTGACTCTTCCTACTGAATACCAGGATAAGAAAGCCTTGGGCTAATCTCATTTCTACCAGCTTCACTGGGCTGATCCCTACAGAGCCACAGATCCATTCATCGTCAAGTTCCTCCAGACTAGAGACATCCCTAAGTCTGCAAGAGCTGAGTTAACAACTCATTTCACTGTGACTCCCTCCTACATCACTTAGAAAGTGTGCCTGCAGGAGCAGCAAAGAGGTAGTCCTGGAGGGAAGGTTTTGTTGTAGTCAGCAGGGAAGAGTTACAGGTGGCATTTAACAGCTCACAGGAGTGGTAATGCAGATTCTGCATTCAAAGATAGGATTTGTTACAGCACCAAAGAAAGCAGAATGGTCATGTCCAGTTTCAGAGCAATTCCACTCTCTCTGCATGAAACATCACCAGCTGGTATGCCTTCCCCTCTTTGAAAGAGATTTAGGAAGATCTTCCATTTCCAGTGACCTCTAAAGGAGCAAAATACACCCAGAGTCTGCAGTATTTAAGTCCTTCCCTGCAAAGCTGTATCATCTCTGCTCCTAATGCCCCCATAGCGGCATGGGAGATGTATGGAAACATTAGAAATTGGTGAGGCAGGACTTTGCCTCTTTTGAGGTCTGCAGAATACCATGTAAATTGGTGGGACAGCATAAATATTTATTATGAAGGAAGTGTAAGAGAAGAGAAGAATGGAAACTGCTATCAATAATGAAAAGCAAAAGTGAATAAAACCTGCAGAGAAAATTCTACATAAGCTTCTTTCTTGTTCCTAAAATATGTACACACACAGAATTAACAAGGTTGGAAAAGACCACAGAGATCATCAAGTCCAACCTATTATCTAATTTATCAACCTACCCAACAACACCCCATCGTCTAAACCATGTCACTAATGGAACACCACAGAAGAAAGCAGGAGAGATTAGTCAGATAAGATATTAGAAGCAAAAAAGAGCAACCTAAGAAAATTTGACTTCACTAAATATGCAACTTTTACTGAGATGAAGACTACTGGACTAGACATACATGGGCAATCCAGAAAATTAGCCTTTGTTATGGTTTACAAAAGGCTTGTGATAAGTCAAAAAGTCCAAACCAATTGTTTTTTGTAGCATTCTAGTCAAAACAGCAGTTCACACAGCAAAAATCTGTGGTGTGAACTGGATGAGGAGGCAGGTTTGAGGATGAGACACTCTCCTTCTGGCCTTAAAGCTGTGGAAAAAGTAACCTGGGAGCATCAGAGATGGATGCACCTGGGACAAGACCTGTCACAGCATGGGCTGATCCCTAAACCAAGAAACTCCACCAAAGAAAAGGGCAGTGCTTGGACCACACCTACTCTGGTAGAGCTGGGATGGAGGTCTTGGATGATGATTCCTTACAAAAGTGGCCTGGATCGGTTGCTGTGACTGATGGGGTTGGCATAAATCCTGGACAGAAAATGGAGGGGTATCCATACAATGAAACAGCCCCAGAAATGGACAAAGGAACAAGCTCTTAACAGAGCATCAGGTGGTGGAAAATGCAAGAAGTCATTGGAAAAGTCATCCAGACAAATTAACTGGAAAATGGCAAAAGGCTGATGAATATTTGGCATCAAAATATCCATCAGCCTCCTTGGGATGTTTCCAGAATGAAACTGTAAAATGAGCCACAAATAGTCTGAAGTGCATCTTGCTCCTTTGCCCCAAAGGCAGCACAGCCGTGCTGGGGAAGCTTGGAGGTAGAGAGAAGCAAGTGCTTAAAATCCAACTTTCATGGAGTCACAAGAATAAATCACTCTAGAAAGGTCCACTGTAACCTGGGAAAGAGCCTTCTGCAGACCTTAAAGGCATGTGATGCTTCTCAATTTCTCTCCTGCCAGCTTTTGTTTCATTTACAATTAAAGTATCAGGGATGCCAGTTATCCTTTTCCCTGTTTCTGTTGGGGCTGTTGGTCTCAGACAATGTACCTGATACCTCCTCTTGAGCAACTGATTCTCTATCTCTACTCCTAACTTTACCACATTATCTAGTGATTGGCATTGTATAAAGATTTTGTTTTGAATTCTTCCCCCATTTCCCCGTTGCAAATACTCAATTTCTGATCACTTGCCCTTTCTCCGTTCACCAAATCCCCTTTCATTGAAAGTTTAAGGTCATGAAGTACAGATTTCTTCATTTCAGCTCCCTCCAAAGCTGGAATAATTTGGTTTGGCTCCAGGGTAAACTCTGGAGCCTAAAGAAAACAAACACATAGGACACTTCTGCTACTCTGAAATGCTGAGGAATAAAATCTCAGTAAATAAATAAAACAATTTCGGTAAATATATAAATATATGGAAACTTGCTTTAGGTCAGAACATGTCATATTACTTGGTTTGCTACAACTAAAAATGAAATCAATTTAAAAAAAGAGAACAGGCAGACTAGGGACCCACACCTAGAAAATAGTATTAGCAACAACAAAATCATCTCTTCATCCCCTTTGAAAATTCAATAGAACTTATTGCGAAACAGAAATAATGCTGTAGCCTCAAACCAACTCCACTTTGAATGAGACCTCAGATTCTGAGAGCACAATTTTATTTTTCATTTGGTGGATTAATATTGATTTTTAACAACCACTCTCCCATGGCAAAACTTGCCTTCTGCCAAGCTGAAGGAGCATTAGCATGGCAGTGTCAGTACTGTTTCCCTGTACGTTGATAAAACCTGCTGGGCTCATGAAGAGAATGAAAACATTTTAGAAAATTCTTGTTTTAAAGAGAAAATTAAATCCTCCCTGGGATTACTGCAAGGGCCTCGTGAGCCACTGGACATGAGATTTGCCATCAGCCACATCACACTACCCTTCCTGGGAGCAAAAAGTTATCTGCCCTGCCCTTGAGGTATCACCTGGAGAAGAAGATGTCCTAGAAGGACAGTGCTCCAGCCAGCAGAAGATGCTGTATTTTCTAGACAGGGTATTATTAGGGCTGAGCTATGGTATGCTGTCCTCATGCCAGCATTCTTCTCTAGCTCACAGTGCTCTTTCTCGTCCCTGTCTTTGTTTTTCTTCTGAGACTCCTGGGAGCAACTAAGCCCCCCACACACCACATGCTCCCATCCCTGTGCAGCTCTTCCCTGCACCTGTGCCTGCCCACATCCATTTTTTCAAGCTCATGACTGCTGCTGAGGCCTTGCCAGCTGCTTTCAGAGGGCTTAACACTTCCCTCCCCACGGGACACTTCTCTCAGGATACAGGGTGAGCCTGGGTGCTTTTTGCACAGCAGGGCCAGAATAGCAGTCCACCCTCACCCCGGGATTAAAAGATACAGGTTTTAGCTGTCCACTGGCAAATTTCACTCACAAAAGTTCCATTCATCCAAGTCTTCAGCCTGGTCTTTCACTGCCCATCCCAGCACTCCATGCTATTCACTTTTATCCTATTTCTGACCCTCTCAACTGTCCTCATCATTTATCCTACAGAGTTTTCCTGGTCTTTCTCTCCTTGTAGCAACAACCTAATTCAGTGCAATCACAGGCATTCAACACATTCACATGTACAGTTTCCACCACAGCTGGTGCTCCTGCCCTCTGAGTGATTTCAATCAATTTAATTCTTTGACTTTTAATTTTCCCCTGCAGTTTCCAAGATTTCCATGTCCTCATCCCCTCCAACTGCATTGAACACTGAAGCAAAGTTTGGTTAATACTGGAGCCATATCTACATCATCTTTGATCTTCCAGTTGGTTCTTGCTGCACAGCAGCTTCAAGTCTCTTTTTATTTATGTAGCTGAGAAACCTGTTGCTATTTGTTTTAATTTCTTTTGCCAGGCCTAACACAGCTTGACTTTTGGCAATTCTTATTTTATCCCTACCCTTCCTGACCTCTAAGATACTGCTTTTTTGCCAATTTGTCTTTTTTTTTCCATGCCTTACAGACTCTCTGTTGAATCCCAACTATCCTTTTTCAAGTGGCTAATCACCAGCTTCAGCAAGGAGCCCTTTTCTGCATTGTTCTCCTCCTTTGCTTAGGATCCCTGGTCCATATAGTTTCTGCATCTCTGAATTAGAGAGGCTCTGCATCCTCTGCATTCAAATTCTCATGATTCTCTGCCCAGATGACTTCACCTACCAGGTTTTTTCATTTTTTCAAAGACAAGTATTCTAGTTCCAGATCTACCTTTGTTTAGGCTTCCATTTAATTTAAAAGGAATCCATTTTATGAGCACTAAGTCCAAGATTCCTCTGTACAACCAGGCCCTCTTAACATCAACACTAGTTACCAAAACAAAACTTAAAAATAGCACCTCCATTTGCTGGTGCTCTATTTAATGAAAAAATCTGGACTATCACATCCAGGAGTATCTGTTTTACCTTATTAATACAATGTGTTTGCCAATGTGTATTCCTAGATATTAAGATACATTCCTAGATTCCCACAGCAGTATTATTTTTGAACCTTTTATCTTTCCAGTAACATTACAGAGAGATTTATGCACACAACCCCTGACATCCCTCACTTCACAGTCTTTCCAAAGGTATTTGGATGAACTGCAATCTTCTAAGGTACTTCATTAATACCTTCAAGTGGCCCTATCACTGGGATGTTTCCCAAAACAACCAGCCCATCATAGGAACACTTGTATCAGCTCAGACCACACGTCCACCTAGCCTCATCTCCTACAGCAGACAAAAATGGGTGGAGATCAAAGACTGTTTCAAGGGATTTTAACCCCTACTAACTTCCCTCTCCTCGAGCACTGGGAAATTTGGGGCATTTACAGCATGCTCTGGAAAGTTGTCCCCCAAGTCAAATGATGCTATGAAAGGGCATATATCTTTATTTGGGCAGCCTCTGACATCTCAGCCCTTGTCCTCAAAAGAGACCCATAAAACACCTTCAAACAGCAAGCTTAGAAACAAGAATTTATAACTCTGCTAGATACTAGAAATCCTAATTTGAAAAGGGAGATTGACTTTATTGCCTACTGTAGTTCTGTCTTGCCTCCCCCCAGCTAATTTTCAACAAATGGTAAATTCCCTCCCTCTCTCTTTTCCCCATAGAAGGTAATTTCCTTATTTTTTTCTTTTTAATTTCACCTTCCCCACAGAGATTGTCTTGCTCTTCTTTAGACTATTACAGCTAGGACAGCACCACTACCAGTACATATAGACTATATGATACCAGTGCTTCTGTTATCACTGACTCCAGACCCTCCTCCTTTCTGAGGATACTACCAAAGAAAACAAAACACACCATCACAAAAAAACACCACCACAAAAAGCCTTCACTGAAGAACATTTAAGTCTTTGCTACTGGTCCTCATCTTCGGTCTGTTTGAGATGGAGTCAGTAGTGTTGGTGCTCAACGTGAGGGCCTATGAATGGACTTGTCATGGAAGTCACAGGCTCTGGCATGTTTCTTCATCAAAACCAATGTTAGCCAGAAAAAGGGGAAATGCAAATGAAAGGGGAATAATTAGACTAAGACAAAAATGGATTCTGGTAGACTAAAAGCCTCAGTGCCCATTCCGTTACTGCCTGTGAGGCCAAAGAGCTTTGTTTTCAGTACATACTTTGTTCCTGATCCCACTGCAATTTTTGTACTCTCTGTTTCACAGTAAAGTCCTTGAAAGCAGCTAATGTGGCCCTGCCCATAGTCTGCTTAAAGTAATTTATGCTGGTACAATATAGCTGACTTCAGGGATGTCAATCCTTATACCGGGAAGGTCCCATAAACAGTCTCAGGGTCAAGTTCATGCACCAGGATTCAAGAGAACTGGATTCAAGCCCTCCTACCCTGCTTCTCCATCCTTAAAAGACCTTGAGGAAGTATTTTATCAGCAGTACACATGTATAAAAAAGGGATCATAATAATCCTATCCTTGAGAGAATGACTGTTAGCATCAAGCCAGCAGATAGAAGAAAGTCCTTGTAACTATGGCAAGGACAGCCATATAATCCACACTGAATAGATATTTAGGTGCAAGTCCCTTGCACTGTGTTTTTAGTGCCACATAAATAATTCCCCTTTATTCCTGCATGCTATTACCCCTGAACACACAAGTTAAAGTAAAAAGGGAGGGGGGTGGGGATAAAGAAATTGGACTTTCTCTTTTCAGCCTTGCAAAACCTGGAGGCTTAGCAAAATCCAAGAAAAGGATTGTGGTAATTACCTCACCTGTCTCACTCCAAAAACTACCTCTTCACAAAAAGCCTCATGCACTGCAGCTGCCCAAACTAAGACAACTCCAGACAATAATCCTGAGCTGTGCATCTGACTTGTCTTTTTCCTCAGGCTATGCAAATTAAGCAAAACTGACCCCATGCAGAAGCTCAGGAGAGACAGCTGCCTCTGAATGCTCCTCATGCTCACATGGCTCCCACTACAAACCACTCAGCAGGGTGGAGGGAACACAGATGTTTCCCCACAGCACCAAAGACAATCCACCTCACCATCACCTACTTATCTGCTGAAAAACTCCTATTTTTGCTTGGCACCAGGTACTGTGATTACCAAATGTGGTGGATGTTGGACACTCCTCAAACTCGAGACTTTCAGGAAAGATCTGGATGCACCTTTTTTATTTTTCTCACTCATAAAACAAGAATCAGCAGTTTTTCAGAGGTGATTTGCATTTCCTCAACACAGTCATTTTTCATATCAAAGAGGTGTACGTGCCAAAACACACATGAGCCTAGGCACGTAAGAGGCAATAGTAGTCTCCAGGCAGTAATACGCTACTTATTCATGGGGAGAATGTTGCTTCCAGTCAGGTGAACAGCTTCAGAGGAACCTAGGCTTGGTGCTAAAAGAACTGTAAGACCCTGGGAGCAAAGGTCAGACTCCATCTCCTAAAAATGATAAATCTAACTCTACACTTGAGCCACTTGGTCAAATGCTATTATCACTTAAAATTAATGTGTTGATCTGGGGTCCCTACAGGACAACAAAGTCCCAGCATAAAATTTCCTGAACAGACTCATTTAGAGATTATCTTGTCTCCTAAACACTTTTTCATTAAAGAAAATAGTCAGGCTGTAAGGGAAAATGTGAGCACCTCTAATCTCATTGCTTCACGACTGGATTAGCTAAAATCTTCAGGTTCAGGTCTTGAAGCTGAGCTCCCCCAAATCCACCTGCTCCTCCCGAATCTCCTGGGGCCAGGCTCACTCAAAGGCTGCAGTAACAAGCCACATGATGAAGTCTTCCAGCCCTGATCCTTCACTCTTTTTAAAGGCATCGCAGTCGGTAAGTTCTCTGAAATCAACACTGCACTATCACAATGCTTTCATACATCAGACAGGCACACTGGAGCAGCTGAAGATCATCTGCTCAAGATCATGCAGGCATCAGTGGCAGAGCTGGGAACAGAGTCCCAGGCTCCAGACTCCAGCCCTTGGGTTTTTCCCACAATGAATAATATAACTCCAGTGTTAGGCAACTTGACTTGCACAAATCCAAAGTGTCTGCTCCTCCCACCCTAAAGAATGCCCTTGACTACTCTCCATTGTATGGTGTGGATGGCCATGGGTTTGGAAGGAAGACAAAGCAAAGACAAAGGGACAATATAGCAGTTTAAGACAATCTCTCACATTGCCTTTTCTCCTCAGCTGGTTATAGTCTCTTCCACAAAATGAAATAACGAGTGAGTGACTAATGACTGGAAGATGAGCACGGCTTGCTGAGGCAACACAGCACAGCAAAGGACCTTTGCCAAGAGCAGTGAGAATCTTATTTCATTGCTTCCATGAACACAGCATCCATTTACCAATCTCACCAGGTCCCATCATGCCTTCAGAAGGCTGCTGCAATGAAAAGAAAAAGTCAGTCCTTATCTTCTACCAATGCCCCCAGATCACCTTAGTTGCTCTGAACCCATTTTCCCTTAACAGCAAGGCCAGATCTATGCTCTCCCATTGTAGCTGTTTCCATGCACCTATTAGAGATCTCTCCAGCACCCAGAGAAAGTAGCATGAACAGGATCAGCCAGGAAATCCCCAGATGGCCTAAGGGGAGGGAAAAAAAGGCTGCATGATGCAGCCTTGTGCTGAAGTAAACCTGCCCTAACCAGTTCCCATCCAGAATAATTTCTTCCCAGGGCAAATGAATTTCTTCCTGAGACAGCTGTTTATTCATGTGCAGATGTCCAGAGGCAGCTACCTCCATGTCTTGTCTCCACCACTTATGCCACATCATCAATTATATTTAATGTTATTTCACTCTTCACTTTGAGCAACAACAGCTCTTGTTTCAAGGAAGGACACTTTTTCCTCTCCTCTTTCTTTCCCCTCCATGTTTCCGTATCTCAGACCAAGCCTTCACTGTCTCTCCTCTGAAAGCAACACTAGCTTGGGACCCTGCCCTTCCTTCTGCTCCAATGCCAAAAAAAAGTACTAGTTCAAACCCATTCCACAATCCCAGCTCCCACCTGGATCAACTTCTGGGAACTACAGCATATTCTGTAACAGTTTAGTCTGAACTTGAGGGCTATGGTCTGCTGCATGATCAAGAAACACTTAGAGAAAGGGAGCTGAGGGATGAATTAGGAAAGTCCGACAGACAACATGCCATCAGCAGGGGTGTAAACAACAGCAGCTTTCAGAAGAATGCAAAGAATAGGAAAGAAAAGGCTTGAGAAGCCAGAAAAGAACAATTGCCTTAAAATGGCCAGACTTCTGCCAAAATACTCTTATGTCAGAGGAGGATGAGGCCCGTTTTAGCATCTCTTCTGCCCAAAATGGCAATGAACTAGTGTGTCCTCCAGGGAACCAAGGAGGTCTGTCTGGGGGACTGACACAGAAGAATG
The DNA here is from genome assembly GCA_013400695.1 of Neodrepanis coruscans. Lineage (NCBI taxonomy): Eukaryota > Metazoa > Chordata > Aves > Passeriformes > Philepittidae > Neodrepanis > Neodrepanis coruscans. The sequence goes on along the minus strand of VYZS01075436.1, from coordinate 26,779 downwards.
CTTTCCATTCGGTTTTCTAACATCAAATTCATAGTATTTTAAATACAAAAATTAAAAGCATCTCTGCAATTTTCACTAAACAAGTAACAAATAATTTAAATGGCTTCAAAGATTATTACACCAGGCATAAGATGCCTGAAACGTGGGAAATGTCACCACTTAGGTTTAAAAACATGCTGAAAAAATTACCCATAGGACTGACTCCCATAGTCAGTCTAGAGAGACTGACAAAACTATACATTTGTTTACCACAAAATCTTTCCTTCCTCAGCTTTACCTATCCCCATAGTCCAGCCTAGCATGGAAATACCCAGGGACACAGTAAGGCTGGAAAACCTACTAGGATTTGGCACATCAAACTGATGGTGCAAGACAAGCCAGTAAGTCTTCAGTGAATGTCTCCCGTCTGAGACACCTAAAGACCACAGGAAACGTGAAATACAAGGTTCCCCTTGGAGTCCCCTGCTTTAGCTCATCAAGCTCACTGTGGAGTATGTGACCTTCATGAGGGGAGCAGAGATGATGCTCACTCCAGAACAAGCTCCAGAGAGGCACAAAATACAGACATCTCTGCAATGGAGTCTAAGCATATCCCAGAGCCTGAAACACTCACTCATTAGAAACATCTTTAAATCTCCAACTGGGGAAGTGCCCAAAAAGAGACAAAATACAATAAGGATGATGCTGATGATATTTGTAACTGCTGTTACTTGTTATCTTCTCAAAATGTTGACAGCAGCTCTTAGCAAGCACACATCAGTGAATAGCTTACATGCACTAATTCTTTTAAAAAGCACGTGTTTAACCCTCATCAGAGAGAGCACTTCTCCATCCCACATGAAACCTCAGGAATTGCCAAAATGATTTAAAGCCCTAGCAAACAAGAGCTCTTGGAGGTGATAATCAACCCGCTCTTGCACACACGTGACTCTCAAGGTCTGTTTCTCATGCTCTACAGTTTCCAGCTGGGACCTCTCAGCAAGCTATCAATTGCCCCTTACATACAGATGAACAGGTAATTAGTAAAATGACCTAATTAATATTAATACACTTGAGTGATAGAACTAACAAAGCTTGATTTTTAAGTGGGGTTTTTTGTATCTCTTTCCTACGACTGTGAGTTGATTGTTGGTTCTCTCATGTCTAACACTGGCTGATTTTCTGCTTCGGTCCCTCAGGAGACATGAACAAGGTACAGTCGTACCACCCAGCAACTAATTCCACAGAAGATGCAGAAAACCAGAGCTCAATCCTTCCACTGAATTTTCTGGTTCAAAAGTTTTCAGGGTAGCCATAGAGACAAAGATAATCCACACGTGCCCACACACAGGCTCATCTGGAAGAAAGCCAGGCTCAAAATGGGACAGCCAGTAGGTTGCTTTAAAACAAGAGAAGTCTTTACTGAATGCAAGAGCTGAACAAGCACCATGTTTGCACTTTATCGCCCAGATGCCCTTCCAACAGAGTTAATATGGCATGGCACACTGTAAAGGTGTTAAAGGGGAAAGATCTGCACTTTTACTGTAATCAGATGCTTTGGGTGCATGAAATGTGTATGCATATGATGGAGCTAAAAAAAAAAAACAAGATAAGATTTGGAAATTTTAAGGGGTGGGAGGGAGAGACAAAGCACGGGCACCGTGAACTCAGCCTCATAAAACACATGCACGCACTCGCTTGCACCGAGCGGGGATGCCGAGAGGTCCCGGAGCGGCACAGGGGACACCGCCCGCCCTCCCCGCCCCTGGGGCTCAGGCGGTGGCACAGACAAGCAGGGGCAGACACGTTCCGGAGCAGCCCGCAGGGAAGCAGAAAGCCAGTTGCTCACCGTGCAAAGCCCGCGGCCAGGGCTTGCTCAGAGCCTGCCCCATCTGCCGCCGCAAAGGGACGCGGCCCCAGCGCGCTCGGTGCCAGGGGACAGCACCCCACGGCACCCACACTGAGGGACGGCATCTTCTACTCAAACATCATCCAGCCCTGGAGGTGTTCCCATGTCTCTATAGCTTCAGCACATTGCACATGGAGGAAAGCCAGGGAGAAGGCTGCTCCAAGCAGAAGGAATTAAGTTCGAATAAAAGCAACTTTAGGATCCAAATGGAATACAACGGGTCCAGAGGGCCCCGTGGGCTGGCTGGTCTGGACTAGGCACAACTGAGGAATTCAGGGGCACCTACTGCAGGGAAGAGACACATACACCCCACCCCCCCCATTCCAGTGTCTCCCAGGAGCAGCATTTGTCCCCATGCCACATCACCCAAGAGGCCCTCGAACTAGGCAGCAATTCAAATATTCTTACAAGTTTTCTGCTCTGCTCAGGTTGGGGCAGTTTTCAAGGAAGATTGTCAAGGCAGATATACCCCTAAAAAACCCCACCACACACATCATATCCCCAGCCTGAACCCGTCAAAAGTGAGAGAGGGAGAAAAAAAGAAAAAGCTGTGTCAGGATGGAAGACACAGCACAAAGGATGCAAGCACAGGCACGTCAACAGCTCCTGGGAAAGAGGGGGGTTTGAAACACAGCCCAGACCTGCTGCTTAGCAGCTGTGATTTTAACACTTGTTGCAGCAAGAGAAATTAGTAACAGAAATCAGGACAGAGAAAGATGGGGGTGTCAGGTTCAAGGTCTGTGCTGCAACAAGAGAAAGCAGCCAAAGTGGTCTTTAGGAAAGGGTTGTTTGGCTTTGCTGTGCTTTGTTTGGTATTTTTGTAAACTGTTTCTTCATACTCCTGACCACAGTCCCAGGAAATGTACACCCTCCCTTAGATCTTCTTATTCCACCATCTTGGTGGATCTCCAAGGCATGAACACCCTGGAAACATGAACAGAAAGTGAATTTTAATTATTTTCTCTCCTGTTGCAGATAGTCTTCAAACACTGGGCTCTGCAGTGAGAACAAGGGGACAGAAGGAGCCTTCCCCTGCCATCCCACCTGGGTGCATGAGCATGGGCCACCTTGACCAGAGAACAGCAGCACAAAATGATCTCTCCCCACCCTTATCTCAACCCACGAGCCTTTAGTTGTATTTTCTCTCCCCCGTCCAACTGAGGAGGGGAGTGATAGAGCGCTTTGGAGGGCACTTGGCATCCAGCCAGGATCAACCCATCACAGAGGTGCAGCATATGCAGGATTACATTTGAAATTTAACAGGTGCCAGGAGCAGCTCAGGTTCTTGCTGCAGATGGCAGAACTCCCTACATCAGGAAGGGCAGAGAACACCTCTGTCCCACATCTGAAATTGTTTGAGAAAAAAAAATACTGAGCTCATCCACTACCCATCTGAGCAGATACTCCTGAAGTGATGGCTTCTGAGCTTTTCCCAATACCTTTGCACTGGAACCACATTCAGATTATGGCTGCAGAGGATCACACAGTCCTCTGCTTCCAAGATTTCTTCCTGCAAGGAATGTGAACCACACTTAGCTTTCCCACACAGATGAAGGGAGGAAAGCTGAGACACCAGGCAACCGCAGGCTCTTAGAAAAGAATTCATGATGAAAAATGATGGCTTTTCCTCCCAGAAGGGGTAACCTTAAACTTAGAGAGCCTCTGGACCCTCATTCTGCACTGCAGCCGCTTGCTCCAAGCATCTCAGAGCATGAAGGTCTGCTGGATCAGGACTATACCTACACATTAGAACTCCTGCTAACACATGTCAGTCAATGAAGAGACTCAGCAGGAGCCTAGTTGGGCTGGTGGACAAAAGGGAGCAGGCAGGGGAAAACTGTGACAAATTGAAAATTCAACGTGGATTGTGTAACTGCATGAATAAGTCCTTTCAAGCCAAAAGGGATTCCTGCAAAAGAGATAGTTTGCTGCAGTCCCTCAGCTCCATTTAATGGAAGAACTCCCAAACAGCTGTGTGGTTTGGGGGAGGTTGGGGTTGTTTTTTTTCTGGGTTGCTGGCTTAGTGGGTTTTTTGGTTACTGTGGGTTTGGGCGTTTTTTTATTTGTTTGGTTTGTTGTTTGGTGGGATTTTTTTGTTTGATTGGTTTGTTGGGGTTTTTTTAAATAAAACACACCAAAACCAAACTCAGTTGCACAGACGAGCTGGTGAAACCAACCAAACAGGTGACACTGGAGATAGATTTCCTCACCCTGGCAAGATGAGGATTTGTTCAAAATGGGAAAGATTCTTGTTCCCTTTTGCTAGAGACAGTTTTTCACTGTAACAATGTAAGAAATGTTAGAAAACAATGTAAGAAATATTAATTCAGGGGGTGGAGAAGATACAACAAATATTTTCTCTAAATCACTGAGATTTATTAAAGCAGCAGGAAAGAGAAATTGGTGAAATGAAGAAAGGAAGGTTGTAAAAACAGTGAAATAAAAAAGGTCTCAACAGTAAGATCTACTCAAGTTACTGAGAGGCACGCCCAGAAGCAGGGAAACCCCATCTCTCAACTATAAGATCCAAACCTGGAATCACCCAGCACAAGGAAGGGCTCCCTCCCCTGCATCTCCCAGCTGCCACAGCAGGGTTAGGCTTTTTCCATATGCAAAATCTAACTCTGGAAAAATCTCTTCTGGCCCTTCTTGTAACAAGCTATAAGAAAAGAGGAAATACCCTCAAATTGCAGCAGGGGAGGTTTAAATTGGGTATTAGGAAAAATTTCTTCATGGAGAGGGTTATCAGGCATAGGCTGCCTAGGGAAGTGGTGGAGTCACCACACATGGAAGTATTTAAAAGACATGTAGATGTGGCACTTAGGGATATGGTTTAGTGGTGAACTTGGCAGTGCTGGGTTTACCGTGGAACTCAATGATCAAGGGTCTTTTCCAACCTGAATGATTCCATGATTTTGGTGCGGAAAATACACTGTTTCCCAAAGAGAGAGCCATCTCAGGAACAGTGTTACCAATGACTGCATCTTGGCCCTTAGCACCAATACAGATGCCTTGATGTTACTTCAACCTATGCTGCAGCCTTCCCCTCCAAGTGGGCACTATCAAGGCCTTTCCCCCTCTATCTGGCTAGGGATTTTCACCAAACATCCAAGAAGAAAATAATTGGTCAGACTTCTGCACCACCCCACCAGCAGGAAGTTGGTCAATGGATCTGAAAACTAGTGGGAAAGGGAAAACCTTTATAGAAATCAGACTAAAATGCATTCACTCCCATGGGAACTTTAAGAGCCAGGCCCACTGGCTTTGGAGCTCTCTCCTTGAATTCCAGGTATTTTACACTATTTGCCCAAAGCCAGATCCCCAACTCCCCACCAAGCCCTCCCAACCCATCACCTTCAAGGCCAGGATTACAGCCTGCTCCACATGTTCCTCCTCCTCTCTCCCAGGCAGCTCCAGCTTCTCCTTGTCCCTAAGCACCATCCCCACAGCTGCTTATTCCCCATTTTCCTCCTCAGTTCCCTTTCTTCCCTCTTCTTGCTTCCTATATAAACATCATGACCTCTAACTTCCCACCCAGCCAAACTCAGGTCCCATTTTTTTCAGGAGAGCCTGGGTATCTATCATGGGGATCTCGTAGGCTGCTGCTTATTGGGTGGGTGGGAGATCACTGACTTTTTTCCCTACTTGTGTCCCTTTTGGCGATAGAGGTGTGAGAAAGAGTTTCAGGACTGTCTCCTCCTCCAGTCCCTTGGCTGGCAGAAGCCCTTAGGCAGCTCAGTGCTTCACACCTGTTCAAGATGGCTCTGAGCACCCACACTGCTACCAAGAGACACTGCTCCATATGTTCCCACACCAACACACTCAAGACAGTGCTCACATGGCAAAACCAAGCCTCTCCATCCTCCTGTCCAGTTCTGCTGGGGTGTGAGCAGTGAGCCCACAGCCTGGCCCCCAGCAAGAGAGCAGCTGTGCTGCACAAGTGCTGACTCAGGCGTGAGCAACACCAGCACAAGGGCATCGCCTGCCCTTGGCATTCAGGGCCCAGACAGCCCGCAGCCCAGAACATGCTCTGCCCCAGTGAATCACACACCAACCCTGGCAAGTCCTTTCAAGGCCCATCAGTCACCAGAGGCGGAAAAAAAAAATTACATGCACACAAAGTAATTAGAGGTGTAACCCTGTCCCCTCCCTCTGTGAAGATTTAATGTTCCCTTTGTCCAGGCATGTTTGGCTCCCTAAGTCACGCTTCAGGACAACTTTCTTGACAGAAAACAAAGGTTAATTAATAAAAAAAAAAATAAAACCCAGAGAAACCCCTCATTAAAATGGCCACCCTCTCAGCACAGCTTTCTACCCAGACTGGTCCTTCTTGGAAACAGAGCGATGACCCATAGCCATGCCACTGCAAAAGAGCCAAATTATACACAGCCAACCCAGATTGTCACCAGTGATGGAGGGGTAAGAAACCAGCCAGCAGAGCAGATCATAGACACAGCAATGTGCAAACCTGATGGCTGTTATCCACCTCACTCACAGAAATCCCAGCCTCACTGACCACTTGTCTCCAGTTGAATTAAATCCTTCCCCTGGTAGCTTGGTGGCACACAACTTGTGACCTGCTGTAGCCCTGCACCAGCAGCTCTTTGAAATACATTACACAGGAACAGATGCCAACTATCAAAGATACCCTGCTCCCATCCCTCCTGACCTAAGCAGCTGAAACCACAGCAAAATCACTTCCAATTTAACACCTGCCTTATCAAATGCTTCACCTCCACAGTGGAAGTCCCTCATTACAGCACAGCTATGAGAAACAGCTATGAGACGTCTGCTTCAAACCTTCACTCTGCAAGTGCAAAAACATCTCTCCCACATACTCCTCCAATTCACCTCAGACACACATAAGTACTTCTGATCCTGTTAGCTCAAGAGAGGTGGTGAGAGCACACATGGACACGCATGCTCACCAGCCAGCTCATTAAATCTAATTAGACAGTCTTTCACAGGGAATTTTGAAATGCATATCCAGCAATTACTGTACACTGCTCTTTCCTCAACCCTCTGGATGTGTGATTATTCACCACATGAAAAATAAAATTTAATATGAAATTTTAGAGAGCTGCCATATGTGCACATTAGCAGAGCTGCACTGTAATTTAATCAGTCTTCCTGCTTAGAGACAAGTATGGTGGCAGCAGCACAGGGAAAGAACACTTAAGCCTCAGATTTGGATCCAAATGTCTCTAAGAAACTGACTATAGACAACACCGTGAGTTTTCCCCAGTAACTGTATCAAAAATTTGCCCTGCTGACATTCTGGTGTGTGAGCTGTGGAGCCACGTGTGCACAAGACCACCGGCAACCATCAAGACAACTAAGCCAAAGTATAAGTGACTGATTTTTGAGGGACTCAAGGAAAATGGAACAGTCATCTTTGTGTGCTTCCACAACAGGAAAATTGTGTTTTCAGACCTGACATACCATATATAGGACATACAAGGGGCTAAGCACTGAAGTGGAGGGTCTCATGCATTACCCAAAGTGTTCCCCATCCCCAGCTCTGCCAATCCTGCCAGCTCCAGGGACATTTTCTGTGCTCAGGGCAGATTCTTTTACAGTTTCTGCTTTACTGCATCAATTCATCACACAACAAAATCCCTCACCTGACTTGTTTACACTGAGGAAGCTTAATATGAATTCACTTTCACAGTAGAGTAGCTAAACTGCATTAAACATGCCAATTCAGTACCGAGCATCCTTTGAGTTTGCCTTCTTATTTGCAGGGAGAATTCTGCTCACTTTGAACAACAAACTTTTCAACTCCCAATAAATGTCTTACATTAAAACTTACATAGCTAAAACTAATCCAGACTATATACACATCATTAATTCTTGAGAGTCCCTGGGCATACAGACTCAGCAGCCTCTCATCGTGCCTTATCCAGCAAATCCCAGATGGGTTCAGTTAACTCCTGGTTTCCTTGGTGATGTCAAAGCACCCCAACAGATTTGACCTGGAGATGCCAACTGTATTGCTCCACTGCAGCAGTCCGTGGAGAGTATTAAGGAGACAACCATCTCTTCTGGAGTCCTTCATTTCTTTAAGTTTTTTGCTAAGGTGATCAGTCATCTAGAACAGCTCTTCTGAAAGCAGAGGAATGCTGTCCCTTGAAAGCATTTACACACACAAAAATATTACAAAATATTTCTTTTGCATTGCAGGGATCATAGTCTGGTCTCTCCACAGCCAGGTCTGAACAACCAAACCCAAGCCACACACCACTCGAGACACAAAGCTGCTTTATTCCTCTGATCCCAGAAGCAATTGGAACTAGTTTCACCTTCAGACCTACTCCCTTTCAGATGAGCTTTACAAATAAATGTGTTTTTTAACACACAGAGGTCACAAACAACTTTAAACAGACATAATCGACTGAAAGTGCAGAGCATTTGACTCTTCAAACCCCAGCATACAGCATGGAGGCATTCACTTGGCCATGCTGTATCCCACTCCTGCTAAGGGCAATGCTGAGCTTCTCAGGATAGTTTTGCATCAGTACAAGGTCCTGGATCACAGACCTCAAACCTCAGCTGATGTTTCTCTTTTCCCTTTCTGTACCGTGGAGTGCTCTGCCTCCAGCTCTCTGCTCCTTGGTGACTTTGGATGAAGACCATCCCCAGACTGCATCACAGCATTTGGCTGTACAGTGAAGCACATTGAAGAAAAACCTCTTACAGTAGCATGGAGGGCAAAATAAGAATCCAGTCCTTTTCTCCAAAACCTTGCATAGGACCCACCTCACAAAGAAATGAGTTACAGCCTGACCACACTCAAGGAGCTGCTACACTTGATGTCAACCACAGAGCCATCAGCCTTGGGAGCCCGTGGGGCCAGCACAGCCCTTCTGCCATGGTCCAATGGGATCATCTGTAATTTCACATCAAACACTCTGAAGACAGGAACAAAGACACAACAGCCCGAAAGTCACATCCCACAATTGTATAACAAAGAAAGTTCCCTAATCCTTCTCAGATATACTTGGTCAAATCCAGCTGCAGGCAAGGATGATGGGGAAAGGCTCCCACTGGCCTTCTGGGAGCTGCACATGATCTTCATGTAGATGCACTTACACAGGGACACAGCTAGTTGAGCACAAGGCTGGTGCTGTTCAGTGAATTTGCAAGCTTGGCTAGTGAAGCCAAAGGGTTTGCAATTTCCATAAAGCAAGCCACTCCCAGGTTTTTTTTTCCCTTGCTCTTTAAGTCTGAAAGACAACAAAAACAACACAGCAACCAAACAAACCACACAACAATAACAAAAAAAAAAACAACTAAAAAAACCCAACAGAACCAAACAACAAAAAAAAGCAAATAAAAAACAACACACAAAAAATCACTAACAAAAACACAGATATACACAAAAATCTTGTACATTAAAGTAGAAAAAATTATGGAATACAATGGACCAATACAACCAACATTCATAATATGGATGACAATATCCGTAGCCTTTGACTTTGTTTTTCTTGTTGATTAAATATTAACTTAGATTCCTACTGCTGACAGTAAGAATTGCAAGTCCTACAATCTACAGGATGACAAGTATCCAGCTTGGGTTAGTGAACATGACTGCACTGAAAGAGCTGTTCAAATTTGTACAATTTTGTCAGAGACACTACAGTTTCAATTTTAAAAAGTTAATCACAAATTAACTGTGAACTGCAGCATACAAATCTAGAAAACAATTAACTGTCAAAACAAGACAAAAAAACTCAAAAGCATTTTCAATAGAAAGATTTTTCAGGAGATCAAAATTTCAGCAAAGTGATACAGTCAGTAAGTGATAGAAGGAAACTGTACTTAAAAACAAAAGAAACCAGAAATTAAAACAGCTTTCCAGAATTTTGTGACCCTGTATTAGAAGACTTATTGTGGTGGCTCATGATCAGTGACATATTTTTAACCAATTTTTTCCATTTTGGTGTGGAAAGTATGAATTGTAGCAAAGACATTTAATAAAAAGAGAACTTGTAAAAATTGAGACACAATGCAGCTAAATGCTTAGCTGTATTACAGAGCTGGTTTTGCTCTGTAGAAGTGTTGTTTCAGCAAGAAAAATAGAAGAAAAGATGGTAAGACATTTATTCTGACCACTGTAAAATACAGATGCTAGTCCTAAATCATATCCTGTTCAAAACAAAAGCTATGGGAGAGGAAAAACTCTTTAAAAAGTATTGGAGTCACAACAGCTTTTTCACAGAGACAGAGAGAAGCAACTTGAATATAAATAAGTGTGCAAAATAGGTCAGCACTCTTTTCTTGGCCACTGAAGTCTGATACTTTTCGCTTGAGGTTATCCTGGACAGTGGTGGCACACACACAGCAGGGACAGAGCCTGAGGCCACAGGGAGTTCCGAGCTTGGTATGAGTCCCAGTGCCAAAGCACAGCCCTGCAGTGACAGCTTGGGGCTCACACACTGAGCATCACCAGGCACACTCAAGGCAGTGACCGCGCACTCTGTGGCAGCGCCTGCATTTCCCCATTGTATGGGTTTGCCACCCAACCTCACTCCTGTCCCAGGAGTGTTTCAAAATGCTGTGTGTCCACAGTTAGTTTTGAGTTTATCAAGCAAGAAGCATGGTAAGAGACAGAGAGTTTTCCACAGCCCGTACAACAAGATTCACCAGCTCCAAGCATTCAGCCCCAAGCATCCCAGCCACAGCCTGGCAGAAAGCAGCTTTCTGAACCACGTCAGGACTGGGCCCTGCACAATCCAGCTACTGGTGGGTGGGCAAAGCCATTGCCCTTCCACCAAAGCAAAAAGCAGTTTTAAACCCAAAAATCAGTTCATGAGGTGCAGAGTATGTACCTCAGCTGCTCTGCCACTGGTTCCATGAGGGAGGCTGGTAGGAGCATCAGGCTGCAGGAGAGCCATGGATTCTCTTTTTTTTTTAAAAAGGAAAAAAAATGAGTAAGCTATTTCTACAGCACTGAAAGGCAAGCCCGCCACTCCAGCCTGGGCAGCATTCCTGCCTAGCTCGGCTTGTTCACCACCAATAAAAAGCCCATTAGTTGCACAATACGCCTGTTAAAAATAACTCCAAAAAAATCATCACTGGCAAATTAGTAAGACATCAGGACACACAGACACCTCAGCATGGTGTTATGGAAACCACAGAGGAGTCAGACTTCCCTCAGGAGCTTTTCCCAAGGAAGATGATTCCAAAGACTTCTCTTCCTTTGAGAGGACCCATCTAACTTGAAGGGCTCAGGACCAAAATGCAGCAGTCACCCAGTCAACAAACCCAGAGCTTCTGATCAAGTGACTTCCAGAGAAAGTTAATTCACCAGGCTCAAATGCTACCGGTTTATGCTAATGAGAACAAAAGGTCCCCCTCACACAGGTGCAGCCAGAGGAGGAGGCTGCAATGCCCTGAGGCATCCCCAAAACCCACCCCTGCTCAGGGTCTGGTACAACAGCAGCAACAGGTGCTGACTCAGCACACCCCCCTCCCTGGCCATCAAGGACACTGCTTTAAAAGCATCACTGGTATAAAACCAAAAGGAGGCATGGGATTAATCATAAGCTGCTCTCCTTTAGGGACTGGTCATCCCCCCACCAGTCATATGTCTTAACATAATGACTGAGCAAAAAATAACCAACTCCCAGCCCAGTCCCTGACCATTCTGTGTCCTGAATACAAAAATCCATCCTTGCTACCTGCCATGCACACCATTGCTCTCCAGCCAAGAAGCCCACAGCAGCACAGCTCAGACCTTGAAGACAGGGCTTACAGTGCCTTTTCTGACCAGTCCCTCCAAATCTGTGCAATTCAGGGGTCACTTCAAAGCCAACTCCAGGGATCACAGAGGCAGTGCAAAGAGTGGAGGCCCTGCCTAGCTTCCCACACATCTCCTCAACCACCCAGAACCCAGGGGGANACCAAATGTACTTTTCAGATAATGCACTCAATCCTCCATATTTGTATGAATGAAAATGGGGTCACACAAGCAGGTAAGCAGGCACTGAGCTAAAGCCTAGATGAGAGTATAATCCCTGGATAGAAGAAACAAAAGCATCTATTAGCATGGGTTCCACAGTATCTGCATTACTTCTGTGACAAACAGCTCTACTACAGAGCCCTGAACACTGAAAATTCCCAGGCAAGACCCAAACACCACACCAGAAATATTCACCATCCCCAGATTAGAAGACAATGGCTGGTTAAACCATGCTAACTGACTTACATCCAGAAGAAGAAGAGCTCCTCTCAGCTCTGGAAGGAGAAACAAATAACCAAGCCCACTCTTAAATACAAATTCAGGTGAGACTTGATGAAGACAACAGAGGAGTAAGAACTACAACTAAATTAGTAGCCAGTGTTTTAGCTGGGATGATGAAGATGCTTGGTGATCAACTGTGACCATCTCCAGCTGGAAATGGGTGAGAGTGTTTCTGAAACCTACATTATGATTTTAAAGCTGTATTCAGGAACAGCTTTCCCACTGCTGACAAGCCCCTTCCGCACTGACTAAACCAGTAACACCAGCAAGGTTATGCTAAGAAAGAGCTTAACCTATTAAGGTTAAGACCAGATATGTTTTTTAACAACCAGAGAAGAAGGGTGATTAAAATCAGATGCAAACCACTATGGCCAGTGACCCACTCCATGCTCATCCCTCCTACACCTAATGCATCCAAATTAATTTCGGGGGAGAGGGCAGAAGAGGTGACTGCACTCCAGCAGATTTCACACCAGATAACAGCATCGGATTGTCAGTGCCCTGCTGCTGCCAGGCAGCATGCCAGCACAAGCAGTGTGCAGGTGCCCTGGCTCCTGTGACAGCATCATTAACCACATCCTCAGGATGGATCCAGACCATGCTCTGCCAGCCGAGCCAGACAGAAGCATCTCTGGTGCTGATGGCCATGGAAACGGAGCTTCATTTTCCCTCCTTTAGGGTAGTTTTAGGTGCAGGGCTGGCACAGGGGAGGTAGGTGGGGGTGCGAGCTCCAGGAGTCTGCAATAAAGAGATCTGTGTGGCTGGCAAGTGTGAGGTCTCCTGGGAACAGCCCTTTTACTGGGCTCCAGATGCTGTGGAGTGATTGCTTATATGAAGGCAGGGGAGGCCTCTTTACTGTTTCTCATTTCCTCTTTTTTTGCTTCCCCCCCCCCACCTCCATTTCCTGGTTTTGTTCAGAAGCACAAGAGAGTCATTCATCATTTTTCTTCCAGCACAAGGAGCGCTCTCACCTCCCCCTCACCCTTAAATCCCTCCCCACCAGGAAGGGGCACACGTTCTCCAGCCAAAAAGGCTCACAGCAGGGAAGGCAAAGCTCCCCAGCTCCTGCAGCAGCTCCGGCACAAAGGGCCACATTCTCAGCTGGGTTCAGTGGGTGCCAGCCCCCAAAGGGTGAAGGCCAGAACTCAATGGCAACAGAAGTGCTAAGTCAGAAAACGGATATCAGCGGAGGAGGAGAGCGATTTGCACTGGTCTGAATTACAAGCAATGCAAAGCAGAGAGGAATTTGCATCCTGAGGAGACAGACAGCACTTCAGGTAACTGCAGAAAAAGAGCCAAGAGATAAAGGTCCACATATGTCTCAGCCTGCATGCCATGATGGTCACCCAGTTCACCAAAACCTGGGAAAACTTTCCTTGTGGACTTGGCTCCACGTTCACTGGAAACTGGACGGGCACTGGTCCAAGTGCAGTCCGGTCACTGGATTGACACCACTCTACGTGACAGCAAGCCACCAGCCCCAGGTTTGGGATGGGCTTCCAGGAAAGCCCTTTTCAGTTTGCAGGAGGGGAGAAAGGGGTTGGCTACAGATGCAGACACTTAACCCATCACAAGGGCCAACAACACACCCAGGAAAACTTCACTGTAGGGCTTTGCTCCAAAGTCCACTCGGGATCACAGTCACACTGCTCTTTTCACAGCTTCTTGATGGCCTCTCCCTGCCCCACCTCGGAGGGAGAGTGCCAGGATGAAAACACCTCAGTACAGCTACAACAGAGAATAGAAGCTCTCTGAAAATACCCTTGAGAAGGAGAGCAAGTAGGAAAACACCAAATTCTTGCACAGGTTTTTATAAAGGAACTGTGCATTTTCATGAAAAGCAGGACAGTGCAAACACCTGGGGTCTGTTTGGGGCCATTTGGTTTGGCTGATGACTTGGAAAAAAAGGAGCTGAAACTGGACATATAGAAAATATTCCAGGTTTTGGTTTTGTTTGGGTTTAATCACAGTAATAGCGACCAAATCAAAAAGGTTGGCTTACAGTCAAACCCAAGACTTCTTTTTGGTCCCTTTAGAAGGAAAAGAAATAGAAGATTGCGGTCAGTACTGGGGCCAGTTGGGTGGAGGGGAGCCTGTGTGCCAGCGGCTCCACCAAGGAGGTATGTTTATGGTCCAATTTCAGCAAGAACTGGAAGAGCAATGACAGCACAAGCTACCAAGAGCCTGGCCATTTGGGACTAAAGTCTTCCACACCCATTGAGCCAGAGATCCTGCTTGGCTCCTGCCATTGCTGCTCAGGAGGCTCATCAAGCCAAGCGAGATCACTGTGCTCCTCCAGGCTCCCCCCCAAACACCAACAGCTGCTTGTACCAACTGAAATGTCAGCATTTTGCAAAACCCAAGTGTTACAGTGTGAGAGCCAGACGGCCAGTGTTCACCTCTCAGGCAAAGGAAGAGTTTGGGGTGACTTTTTACATATCCGGGGCCACTGGGTAAACTGGTGACATGTCCTTTTGCATTGCTTTTGAGGGTTTGGATGTTCATTCTCTCTGATTTCTTTAAAGATGCTCAAGTGGTGAACTTTTTTAGCTGCTGGTCTCCCTAAATATCTTTGCAAGCTTGTTTTGAGGTTCCTTTGTGCTCCCAAGGAGAAATGCCAATATTTCAAAGTTACCAGAATAAAACCTTAGATTTTGCTCTTTTTTTCTTTCAAATCATTTGGCAGCCAAACCAAAATGATCAGTCCCAAGCAGGAACGAACATGTGGACTCCATCATATTCCAAACCCAGAGTGTGTCACCTCCAGAGCTCCCAGACATGCCTATACAGAGCTCTGCCCTAACCCTCCCACCCCTGACGGCTCCTCTCTCTAAATCAATGGCAGGTTTCAGCAGGTCTTTGATGAGCCAGACAGGCCAAAATGATCCTGCTAGCACCCTGCAGAAAAAATGCAAAGTAAATATGAGAGCAGGCAAGGGAGACAAAGTGAGGCTGGCAGAAATGCAGCAAGAGAACATAACAGGAAGAAAGAGAGTGCAGCACTTCATATCAGGTAAAAAATACACTCCTTGACCAAAAAAATTGCAACGGGAAAAATGTACTGGGCTTTAAAAAAAAAAAAAAAAGAAAAGCAGCAAAGGAAGAGGGCCAGAGGGACTGGGATGAACAGACTGGTCTGAATGCACAGGGTCAACATGATGCATATTTTCTTTTCAGCATTAATGAGATACCAGAGGGCCCACAAAAGCCTTTTGCAAGTCAGAACCAAGCTCTTGACTCCT
Source organism: Neodrepanis coruscans (assembly GCA_013400695.1). NCBI lineage: Eukaryota > Metazoa > Chordata > Aves > Passeriformes > Philepittidae > Neodrepanis > Neodrepanis coruscans. The sequence continues at coordinate 11,403 of VYZS01075436.1, read as the reverse complement.
CTCAGGTGCAACAGCTGCTGGATCATTCCTTACCCATTAGTCTCTTATTCCAGAAAAGTCCAGACTTCTGCTATTGCAAAAAGTGTTACAAGAAACTCAAAAAAATCCCAGGGAATTTTGCAATGGAGCGTTTTCAGTGTTTTCCTCACGCTGGAATCCTTAAACTAGGCAAGACATGGGCACCATCATTATTTTTGTAGTGCTCAACAGCAGAGCAACTATCAAGTTGTTCAGCTTAAGAAACTTAACTCTCCTAAGATACAGTCCCATTACTGAGTCTTCCAGGACCAAAAGATATGTTGTTCTTGGGCATGCATATCCACAAGTACCTGCCTCCATTTCCTAGATTTCCAAGTGGAGCAGTTACAATGCAGCAGAGGCCAAACAGCCAGTCTGTGCCTGGGGGCAGCAGAACCACAGTCAAGGAGGGATGAGATTAATTACATGAATAACAAAAAGCCGGATGCCAGCCCCCATCCCATACAGCTCAGCGGGGATGCAGAAGGGAAGCAGCTCAAAACCCAGAAGAGCTCCCAAATGAGGCCAGTCTTACCCTATTCCAGCTACAAACCTGCATCTTGGCCTTCACAAGGGCCAGGAAAAGCCCTGCACATTTTCTTTAGAAAGGAGCACAACAGTGAAAAGCCCCCAGTAGGAGAGTTTTCCTTTCAGCCTGACCTGGACCGTCCTGTGCATCCGCCACGAGGGCACGGCCACCGGGAGCCAGCTCGCCCGCTCAGGGAAGAGAAAAGGGAAGTTAATTTTCACAGCCAAAAGAAAATAGGGAGTTCTTTTCAGATGGCAGGAATGTAACCGTGACATTTAGTCACTTGCTATTTCTGCTTCCCGGGTATGTGTCTCCACAGGAAAGCCCCTGGACAGAAGTACCTCCAGGCAGCATTGCAACATATGTTTGGTCAAACTCTGGTGTCTAAATCCACTCCTGTGGTCCCCACTTCGGCTCCTCAGGAAACTGTGGGGCTTTGGGGGAGATTCAGTCTTGCTCGCTCTGTGCCTTTGGCTGCCTTAAAACAGATCCGTGTGTGTATTTGGGAAAAGGGCAAACCTGCAACTCTGGCCTAAGGCCACTCAGGATCTGACCCCCAACTGAAAACAGCAGAGCACCCCTCTCTCCATGACACACCTGCCAGGACAGGATGGCAAAACCTCCCTGCACTGGCCCCTGCACTGTGCAGGGCTGGGCTCAGAGCAGAGGGGAACCAACTCTCTGGCCTGGAAATGCAGCTGTTCACCACAGTCACAATGGGGACATCGCATTTGCTCCACATTGAGCTGCGATGGTGGGTGCCCCTACTCGATGGCATTGAAGCTCACACCCAGCCAAACTCCCCAGCTTCAGAGGGAGCAGTATCTGATCTGCAATGTCCTAATCCCTGGCAGGCTGTTGCTATGTGCCTCCCGGGCATCGTGCATGTTTCCACATATGGAGAAAAGAGAGCAGCACAGCTGAAGGCTATTCCAGTGCAGGGCAGGCTGCACACCTTGCACAATGAGACCCAAGTACTGGTGTCAGTCAGCCCAGCTCAGGTGATGCTGTCAACACCACTCAGCCTGCAATTTCATGGATTTCCATAGCTCAGTCCAGTCTGCTGCCTGCTCACAGAGGTACCTTCATCACTCTGACTGCACTAATTGCAGTATTGCATTGAAGGCTCTTTCTGCCATACAGTCTGAAGTCCCACCTATAACAGCTCTTTCTTGGGCAAAATTTTGGTAACTTTCCCCACTTAAAAAGTCTTATAAATCCAACGGGAGTCCACTGATTCAACAGAAGAGTTGCAAAAACTTAATGCAGCCTCTACAAAGGTTCTCAGCATGAGGTTTGTATGGCAGTGGGCAGCCCATAGTGGGGTGTGTAAACACTCCCACAGGAGCATTCACACACTCAACACTGAACTTGATGTCAGTCTTGAACATGGCTGATGATGATGGGAGACAAAACAAGATGTATAATTTAACAGCCAAAATGCATTTCATCACAGGATCCCATGGAAGGGATGCGCATTCAGTTGACTACCACATAGGCATGGAAAAGCAAAAGGGAAGAACTGAGAAGAAAAAAACCCCACAAACTACAGTCTCAGTTATATATTTATTTGGGTCACTGTATTTCAATCGCAAGCAGATTTTTAGATCAGCTGAAATGTCAGTTTTCTCATGTTGAACTCACTTCATCGAAAACAAGAGAAAAAAAAAACAAGTCAAGCCTGGTTCACAAAGGTGGGGCTGAGCAGAAAGGAGGGGTTAGACTCAAAAAGAGAACCCCTGTCCAAACACAAGTATCTGAAGCAATACTTGTAAAGTAAATACTGGAACAACCAGCAAGCAGAGTGCATTTTGCACACCTGCCCCTTACCAGCAGGCAAACCTCAAGACAACATCAGCACTTCTAAACTGGGATTAAAATAAAAGCACACTGAGCGCACGGACAACCTTTGTTTAAAAGCCATGTGAGAGGTGGTAAGTTCCTGCAGGCTGACTCTCCACAAATGTAACCAAGGGAAAGTTATCAGCTCTGGGCTTCCAAAATATTTACTCAATCTAACATTACTATGACTGCAATCAAACCTTTCCAAAGTCCGATGCTGTCATTTGTATGCTATACCCTTGATCAAAACTCAAGTGCAGAGCACCTCTTCCCAAGGTTATTTCCAAGCACTTCACTATCATAAAAGCAAACAGTGTCCTTGCAAGGTAGAAAACCCATTCTAATGGGAAGAGGAGGCTGAAGGTGTGCAGCTTCCACTGTGCAATATCCAAGGGTCAAATCTGCACCAAACTGAAACTTGTAAGAAATTAAGATGCTTAGACAAACAGCTCAAGCTGAGCAGAGAAAAAGAAGCTGAGAGAAAACTCTCTCATGAAGCAGGCTAGGGTGCCTGCAACTGATCTAAAACTTGAGTTTACACCTCATCTGGCCAAAAGCCACAGCCTGGGAAGCATGTCTGGAGAAGGATGTCGGTGTCCTCTGTGTGTTTCCTCACAAAGTCTTGGGATACCAGTTATTATTTTTAGTACTATTTTCATTTCTTCATGTAATGAGTTCACTGTTTCAGACAGCCCTGGAGGAGCAGGAAGGACAAGTCCTGTAATAAAACTAATTAATTCATGTGGAATTTCAATCCATTATTGTGAAAGTGGACAAATTCCTGAGTTCTGAAAAGCTGCCAGAACGGCCATTAATCTGGCTGTGGTCACAAGCAGGATTCTTGTGGCCTCCTGCAACACCCAACCAGCCCCCGGGACAGAGACTGCAGAAACCCAAAGTGGATGTTGTTATTTCCTCACACTGACTCCCACAGCTTGAGTTTTACTAGACAAGACAAGATAGTTATCCTCCCAGTGCCCCTGGACCAAGCACACCTCACTCATGTACAGTGAGATCTAGGCCTTCCTAGACCTCCAAAGTCAGCCCAAAACAGTAATTTTGATTTTATTCGATGCTCAGTAGACCAACCGCTTCCATCCACCCAGCTCTGGCCATGCTCTCAGTAGGTGCCCTGAAGGGAACAGGATACTGAACTTGCCCTGAAGACATCAGAAGTTGTATTCCCACCACCCAACTGGGTGTGCAAGGAGGTTGAGCTTTACCCATCCCATCTGCAGGCAATGGGAAGCCAGGCTCCTCCACAGAGAAATTCCAGGAAAGAATCTAATCAACAAAAATCCCTCAATAATGTACAAGAATTAATGGAATCTGTCTCGCTCCCTGCAAGCTGGGAGTGACAGGGTCTGTGGGGTCTGGCAAGGAAAAAAAGCAGAGAATACAATTATTTTAGTTACTAAAATCAGCAACAAAATGACACGGAATTCCCACAGTGAGTTGACCTGTTGTGTGAGAAGGCACCCTTTTGCCACAGTCTCACTTTTTTCTCCCAGTTCTGGAGTGCTCTTTAAATTCAGTGATGGATTGGTGGGTTATCCTCTAAATATTACATCTACTGCTGACCCAGCATCCAGTCCCAGGAATGGCAATATTCCCTGAATCCCATTAGAAATCCAGATCTTCTGCCCCAGATGTTCTCTGTAACGGACTGTCTACAAGAACATGGATTTCTAAGTGTCTAAACAAAATTCTCCAAAAAATACCTCTTCACAAGCCATGGAAGCAGTCCTGTTCACTATGGCCAAAGGAATAGGTACCCTTCCATGGCTAACCATAGGCCCTCTCATCCCAGTTTCCATCTTGGCAGACTATTTACTTGTTCATTCACACCACAGTCGGATCAAGATGGTGCAGCAGTGGTTTCCCTGCCATTCTATTAATCCAGTTCATGTGATGTTCAGATGAAAGTATCCTCAACATGTAGCAGATCAAATCAAAATCATGGCCCTTGGTTAGTGGTGGGTACTGTGCTAGAAAACGAATGGCTGTTGGAGCCCAAAAGTGCAGAGAGAAAAGGTTTCAGAAAAGGAACATTGACTTTGACCAGCTGAACTAAGAGATGCCTTTTCAGAGCCTGGGGTGGAGCCTGGAACAGTTCTTTCAATCTTCAGTAAGCAGTGGTAAGACTTGTTATAGTATTATCACTCAGCTGCAAACCTAGAAGAGCAAAGCAGGTACTGAGAGGAGGCTGGATTGCAGCACCCCTGAGAAGTGTCCCCAAGAAGCAAGACATAATTCAGTGATATAACTGGAATTTGTCTTTAGCTCCAGCACTGCAGGATGAGCACGGAGGACCATGAGGAACTCAAAACAGCCACAGGGAAATTCCCAGGGCTGCTGGGTTTGCTTCACTGCTAAGAGGAACACCATGGTGGCCAAACAGTCCAACCCTACAGCCTCCATATCAAACTTTCCCAGTGCCCAGGTCCCAGGGGACACAAACCAGGCATCCCAAGGAGCCCAGTCATCTTGAATTATCCACAGGCTTAGTAGCTGCAAGGCAGAGCCCCAGCACCAGCTCTAGGGTCCAAGAGTGGGAGGATGGATCCGCACACCAGCCACCCCTCCTGCTCCTCACTGCCATTCCCCTTTGCTAAACCTGAGTTCCCCTCCCCACTTCTGCTTACTTTTGAAGTGCCAGATAAAACAGCACCAGACAGAAGTGAGCCACTCAATCACTGAAAGCAGTGGGAGAGGATAGTTTCCACATGGTCTGTGTGGGAGGGCTCCCATCGTGCTGGTCACAAGCCCTGTGTCTCCCCCTGGCTCAACCACACCAAGCACCACAGAAAAAACCTCCTGGATTCAAACAGAAAATGAACCCCCATCAACTTTCCACATGCAAAAAAATGTCAGATTTTGTCCAGCTTTACTGCTTCTGCTCTTCTGCCTTCACTGGGGCAGCTCAGGATTTGTCCTGCTCCCCTTGAGAGCAAAATGTGGGAATTCTAAAATACTGGACACTCCCTATACTACAGGAGACAGGTCACACTAAGGACAGAGCTGAACACTTCGGAGGTACCAAAAAGATTCTGGAAGACACCCAAACCCACAAAAACACCTTCACTGCACCCACTAGTCATCCCAGACTAAACTGCAAGCACTCCTGAAACATGGATATCAGGCACCCACCCTTTTCAAGCTAGAAAACAGCAAGGAGAAAACATGGCAAGGTTTCAGACAACCTCCTCACCAAGTCAAGAGAAGTTCATTAGCTTGGACTACATCTTTCACAACTAGTCAGAATGGCTTAGAACAGATTGCTCTGGCTAAAGTCTGAAAAGCAACGTTTTATGGGGAAATCTCGCTGTAGTTTCAAGCAAAAATACTGGGCAAAGCTTCATGAATTTTCACAGCATGATGGAACTACAGGACTCTCCCAGAGATGTGGTCACACAATGCACTGCGTGTCACTGTTGCAGGTATCCTGCACCACCCAGCTACAAAGACAAGCTATAAGGAGGCACAAAAACTCCTCTAAAATTGCCTCTAGCCAGTGAGGTGTTGAAAAATGTTATTCATTTCAAGGGCAGAGTATTAGATATCCCCTCATCCCACCTGAGCTGGTTTATCTGCAGAAAATTGTAAGAAAAAGCAGAGATTTCAATACAGTCCAATTCCCACCAGTGCTTTGTGTGTCACTCTCAATTACAGTCCAGAATGAAATACCAAGGAATCGTTCCTCACAGTCGAAAGAATTAATGGGATCTTTGACTACAGAGAGCACCAGGCAGCGAACTTGTTCCCTCACCAGCCAAAGGCACAGTGCAGCTTTCTTCAGAATAAAAGCTGCAATGTCAAAGGATAGTTTAAGGCTTATAATGGTGACCTGATGTTTCCCACTATTTTAGTCCATAAGAAAGGTACATGATTACTGACCCTTTCTCTTAAACAATTTATTTCTACCATCAGACGATGCAGCAAGAGACTTTATCTTCCCACTGGTATCCACCTAAATGACAGTGGGGCAAAACACTGAGCAGAAACCGATCAATAATGCAGTGACAAAAAGCTGTCAAATGCTGGGCAGCAGCAAAGCTCTGATAACTGAGTACTAACCACTAACCCCTTTCTCTTAAGCCTTTGCGTAGGATAGCGACCACATCACGTGTTCTTCTAATTAGGTGTCAACTTGCCGTTTAATGAGCTCACGCTTGGCCAGTTTATGAATGAGAAACACCTCCCAGCTTGCTGGCAGTGACTGCTGAAAGTAGGCAAAGATGTTTCAGTCAGACTTGGTCTGCCAAAGGTAGTTTATTTGTGAAAATAATACTAATAGATTTTCAATCTGATAAATTGACAGAAAACTCATCCTTCCAGAAAAGTGGTTGGGTTGACTCCCTGTCATAGCTCAGCCGGGGTCCAAACAAGACGAAGTACGACAGAACATGACGATGTGCACTAGGACGGGGGAATGGGACACCACTGCCACGACATCAGTTCAGCAGGGATGAAACGCAGCCAAGAATCATCTACACAATATGTTAGGACCACCAACTATGATTTTTCCTTCTCTCACCAGGACTATGCACCATGGTTAGCCTCCAAATCCCACAGCACACTCAGCACACAAGGCATCACATTGGTGCACAGGTGTAAAACTGCTCCCTCCTATGGGAAGACACGGGGCACTAACACAGCTTTCTGCACGGGGCACTAACACAGCTTTCTGCACAGGGCCATCAGGACAAGCCTGCCCCTTTTGGCAGATGCAGATGGTCAGTGAGGACAAGTTGGAAAGCCAAGCCCAGTGTGTTCAGTACATGCTGCTATGGGACACCTTTACATGGGTACTGACTCAGGCAGGACCTCCCCAAGAGAGAGCTCGGGTGAAGATGGGTGGAAGCCACAGTGGAAATGTATGCAGTGGCAATGGCTTTGCATCTCTATAATACAGAATGAGTCTACTAAGCAGCCACTGGAACACAGTTACATATTTCACCCTGATTCAAGGAAAGAAAATAGGAATTCTTATGCCTGGAAACTCAGTACACCACTAAGCTCAGCTCTCCTTTTGCAAAAGAAATGCTTTACAAAGCATCTTTACATTCTGCCTTGGCCTTCCTGTTACTCTGTCCACCTAGAGCAAGAGATCCTCCCTAAGGGAATCAGAGTCCCAGCAGAGAAGGCAGATTTGACAATGGTCAGAAAGCTGGAATTGTCCAATGCAAGTAGAAATGCAAAAATGCACCAGGGAAACTACTATTCCTCCTAGCTGTTTTAAAGCAGAACACATGACCAGGAAAAGCAGGTACTGGAGTGCCGCTGACTACTGGGATGAAACCCTGCCTTCCTAAATACAGCTGTGTACGGGTAACAGTGACAGATAAATTAGCCCCAGCTAATACTGCAGCCAGGTCTAGTACAAAGCCATACACAAAGACACCTCTCACATTCCAGTTTTCACTGTTTTGACTTCTGAATTGTTTATCTCAGCTCAATTCCTGGATGTGGATAAAACAAACGACATGGACTTTCTCACAGACGGGGCTTTTTGCTCTTCCCTTGACAAATAACATACTCAGGGAGTATGAGCGTGAAATCCAGAAGAAAGGAAACAACTGCAAAGGGCAAGAAGGAAACAGATCATTTGTGAAGGGACAGCACAAAAACACATTTATACTTTGGGTCAGAGCTTTGAAATCTTCCCAGGCTTCCCTCTCCCTCCAAACCACCATTTTCATACCAGCATCATTCCCACCACAGCAAACTCCAGTGGGACTGAGGCAGGGGGTAGCATTATTTTCAAGAAGCTGCTTCACAAAGGTGTTATTTATTGTCTTAATACTTAAAAGATGACAGGGCCCAACCAAGTGAGCTCTTGACCAGACATAGCTGCCACAAAGGAGCATGGAGACCTGGTCCATCTACTGGCAAAGCCTCAGAGGCAGCAAAGACAGATGAGCTGTGTGGTGTTTTCTCATTCACTTACCATCCTTACAATTCTTACTTATTGCATTTCACTTTTAATAGTTTTTTCCAAGGCAAGGAGCTCTTGCTTACCTGGGTTACCCTGGGCAGAGCCACTGTAGTGGCTATGGACATATTAACACACTCCTGTGGATTTGGTTCTTGCAGTTGGCTTCTTTGGTGTCTGGTAATGCCCAAGCTTGAACAAGCCTGGGAACAGGCTGAATACCTGGTTGCTGCACTCCTAACTAACCTCCCTCTTGCTCATGTGTTCCTGCCTGGGGGGGACACTCATATAGCCTGGCTCTTCTCTACCCTTCACCCACCTTTTAGCAACACAGTGCCTCTAGGTACACCACTGCTGTGTGGATCCACCAGCCTGACTGACAGAGTCAGAAGTTGTGGGGGCAGAAGGACAGACATACGCATACACTTGCAGATCATGATGGATGCTTCATTTCCTTATAAAAGGAGAAAATAAGTCTTCCTGGCAATTCAGTGGAGGTGAAAAATGCATTCATAGCATTACTGGCATGGTTTTCAAGTTACTGTTAAAATTCCACTAACATTATGCTACCTCCAACCTCAGAGTCTTCTGTGTTTTGGAGCAATACATTAAATTTGTCTCTTAGCAGCTGTCTGCCAAGGGGAAATGAAGGTTTTGACATTTGACCTGTAAGGAAGGATGTGTGGCATTTGGAGCTACCCAAATAAGGATTTTAGTTGGATGCTAAAACAAGCTGTTGTGTTTTTAACAGTTAACTATTTTGACACTGTTTTTGTATCACAGGAGTTCAAAGTGGAGTCTCTGATCAGGTGAACAAGGCAATTCCAGCCTTCCAAGCCCAAGTTTGCTTAGAGTTACATTCTTTGCACACTTCTCATTCCCTTTGGAAAGGTTACTTTGCACTGGCATGGACTATAAAAACACATTTGTTTTAATAAATAAGTGAGATTCCAAAGCAGGACTCAACAGCTAGCAGTGAGTTCTGAGGCAGATCCCACTGAAGTAGTACAAGTATCCCAACAACAAAATAAAACAATACTACAAACACAACTGAGCTGCACTGGCAAAGGAGGAAAAAATTTCCTTAACTGGTCAGCTTTGAACAGTGGCTCAAGAACCTTCTTTTCAGAGGGCAACAAGTTTTATTCCTAGAATGTTGTCTCCATTAGGCAAAAATCTATGTTCTTCAGTTAATCTCATAACTTGGGCAAGAAAATTTAGGACATTAGCTGACATCATTAAGATCTGCCTTGCTTCACCTCTTAGCATAAGTTCCCACCTTGGAGCAGCACTTTGCACGCTGCTGGGCACCCTGCTGCACCCTGAGTCAAGTCATTGATCCGACACTTGTTCTCTGGAGCTGGCTTGCTGTAGGACTAGCATCTGAACCAGACTACTCTGATGCAAGGTAAGAGCTGAACTCAGCAGAAGGACATGGCAGCTGAGAGCTGGACAACGCAAAACACAAGGCAGCATCCCCACCCCTTTGGCTGAGACTGGAGAGGTTCAAAGACCTCTGAAAGCACAGTGTGTCTCCAGGACCTATTTGGTCCCGTGCCACCCCTGGCCTGTTTGAACAGAAGATGGCCACAGGGACTGGGACATTACATGCCAGGACACAGATTGCTAACACAACGGAAAGATAGCCCTCACTCTGCTCCTGGAGGACCCTGGGCACATCATTCAGTTCATCTGCAAAACAGCATGATAATCTTGCTGAGGTGCTGAGAGAACAAACACACTCAAGGACTGGCATGAGCTCTGCGAGCCTTGTGCACACAGGAACAGCCCTCTGTCCCCAGGTCAGGCAATGACAGTCAGCAGTACTTCCCATAAATTTGTTACATGATGACCTGGAACAAATAGTAAAGGAGTGTAGCACAGTGGCATCAAGACCATTTTGAGAGGCCCTAATCCCTGGAGATGCTGAGCCTCTGCCTCGCTCCCACCACTGGTGGGAGTTGATGCACCCACCTCCCCAGGGGCCGGGGTAGAAGTTCTCAGACTGATTTCCACAGACTGCTGCTATTTTGTTCCAACATTCTCCACATCTCCAAAATACCCAAAGCCTCTTGTGCAATGAACAACATCCCCTCCTTCCTAGTTACATGGTTTATGTTACTTTCCACCTACAACCATTTCAGGATTGGCTTTACAGACCTAAGTGGAAGACTAAACAATGCTGGAGCCATAGCAGGAGAATTTGAAGAGTTTTATTCCTTGTTTCATTTGGGCAATCCTTCTGCCTCTCATCAGGGACAAAAAAACTTGCCAACCTCTTAATTTAGGAATAGCACGAGCTCTGCATTCCAGTCCTGAATCAGCCAAAGGAGCCTTTTCAAGCTAGAAGGGGAAAAAAGGGTAAATACCTTTTTTTTAAAAAAAAAAAAGAGGTCCACAAAACAAACCACACCAAAAAACCCTCAACACCTGCCTTTTGCAGGCAAAAACCTGCTCTTGGGGCACTCTTGAAACTGGCTTAACATCAGCATTTGAAAGCAAATTCCAGTCCCTGCTCTTTTGGGTGCCAGAGTGCTTTCCCTGTCACTGCTTAAAACCAAAAGCAAACTCACACTCCCTCCTTTATGTTTAGCAAACAGAATGCAGATGGGAGCAACGATGTGAGTCTGGAGAAGAGTATCAAGTGAAGCTGGCAGGTTCGGGTTTTGTTTTTGTTGTGTTTGTGATTGATTGTTTTGGTTTGGTTGGACTGGATTTTTTCCTAATGGCTACAACAACCTGTTAAAAAGTTTTGTAGCCTGAAGAGAGCAAACCCTTTTCTGGATGTCCAAGCTCCTCTGCCAAGACATGCTCAGCTGTGAATATTCCAGCCGCATGTTTCACATCACGCTGGTTAGAGATGTGCCAGTATTTTTATTATTCACCCCCTATGGGTATTACAGAGCACCACATACATTAAAATGTTCTTAAACTGTGCTATTTATGTCTGTATGTATTACACACAGAGATACGGTCAAATAAATCACACCTATTGTAAAGGAATAAAGATAATAAAATCAAGCAAAATACCAAATGAAGTTAATATAATTCTGAAATAAAGTCTACAAAAGAAAAAAAA
>VYZS01075428.1:21090-63344 GCA_013400695.1 Neodrepanis coruscans | reverse complement strand
CTAGTTAGGAATAACAAATATTCATTTAGGCCAGCAAAACTGAAGTTCTTGCTCATGAAGCTTCCTTCTCTTGTATGCAGTAAAGGCAGCAAGGCAAGGAAAAGCTCAAACAGGACACGCTGGTAGAAGCTGTACTCCATCTAGGAGAAGCACACTACTTGTCCTACAACACTTCTTGACATACCAGTGCATAGGAAGATTACATGTCAGTCTAGTTTAAAAAGGTCTAATGAAATGCTACCTTTCAGAAGGCTGGTAAATGCCAAATTAGATTTCTTCTTCTCCCCCTCCTTGCCAATAAAATATCCTCAGCTATGCACCAAATGTAATGCTGACAGTGCAAAGAACTGCAGATTACCACACAACAAAACTATGTTCCAAAACATAACACTCACCCCACAGGAAAAAAAGATTTGGGAACGGTTTCCTTATGTAAGCAAGTTATAGCTTTGTTTAGTAATTCTGCACTTCTGATGTCAATATTTTTCATTAATCTCTGTAGGTTGAAAGAATTTTATACTGCCAGAGTACTGATTTCAAAGGCAGTTTGGGTCCAGAAGTCATAGCTGTTTCATAAGCAGAGTCAAGCCAGTAAATCCTGCTAACAAAGACATTGTTCTACACACAATCAGCTCACGTATCTCTGGATCGTATTAGCAGAACCAGGAATGTACTACAAGGACACCTGACTGCACAGCTCGTGCTGTCAGGACTCATCAGCTGCAGCTTAGTACTGCTCTTTCCACTCCAGGGTTTCTAGGCCACATTCCATAGTAAAGGATATTCTAGGAAAGCATTCTGGTCAGGCCTAACACAAGCTCTGAACCAGCCTCATACTGCTACTAGTCACAGAATCATAGAATGAACTGGGTTGGAAAAGACCCCAAGCAGCTGAGCACACCTAAATCATATTCTACTCATTAGCTCAGGTAAACATGGCCTTTCCCCTGGAAGAACACAGATTTCTAAATAGTAGACCATCAAAAACCTTTTTCTCCAACCACATGCATATTAGAATGGGCTACTTGGAAAGGTTATAAAGTACCTGTCACTTTTCAAAAGAGTAAGAGAAGAATTAACTATGTAACTGGCTTGCCTCATACTACTATTTTTCAGCTTCCAGAGAGGTTTCACAGCTATAATGGCAACATGAGATTAGCACCACCTCCACTTTCTGCAAACAGCCAGTTCAGTTCCTACTACCACTGCACAACTGAATCAGAGGCCTAATCAACCTCAGCATCATTTGAGTGTGAGTATTCACACAGAAACATCTCCATACCACACTCTCCTCCTTATTCCTAGAATGAAAATGTGATAATACCTCACACTGCTCTTCATGAAGAGAAGGAGGAAGGCAAAAACCCTACCCAGTGAGTCACAAGTGCTTTTATCCTTCACAAGGCCTTCAGAAGGCACTTGAGGAATATTGGCTGGAAGATGCCTCTGTTCTTGCCGCAGAAGTGAGGTAACCCCCATATTGCCAAAACCAGAACCTGGACATCTGTTTATACCTGCAGATGAGTAGGCAACATGAAAATATGAAGTCTTCTAATACAGTAAAAGGATTTTAAACTGTATTTGAAGCAGTAAAAACTCATCCCAAATAAAGTTCAAGCTACCTTTGCCAGAAACACATTCCTTAGAAATGTACATACAGGGAAGATGGTGTCTCCTAAGAGAAGCTGCTCCGAATAATCTCTTCCCAAAGCAGTTGCTCTGTAGAAGCCTTTCAATAAGTGAATGTTTAACTAGTGTGTCACAAAGAGGGTCATTTACAACAACTGGCAAAAAAATAGTATTTCAGATATTAGGAAGTGTTTTGGTTTTGATGGTTTGTTTGGTTTGGTGGTTTTTTTAGAGAACTTCAACCTCATACAATACACTGACCTTATAGTCTTTGAAGGAGAATGGAAAACTACTTCCTCTAAGAACAACTCACCTCCTTAATAACTCTATATCTCTGGGATCTTTCTTGCTGTTGTCCTTTCTATTCAGAACAAGATCCCTATTGTACACTATGACCTACTCATCTGGAAGCAAGAAAGCTTATACAGAGGCCTTAGCTATGTTGGACAATGACTAGAAGACAAAAGTGGGAATGAAAATATTTTTTTAAAGTTTCACAAAAATGGAAGTTAAACATAAGAGATTGCAAAAAAGTTGAGCTTATATATATATATAAAAATTTATAGCTGTAGAATTAAAACAAATTCATGTTACATCTAACCTATTCAGTGACTGTATTTTGTTTCACCTGTCCATGTTCCAAAATGTTGGACAATTCCATGTTTGAAAAGTCTTATTCTAGGAAATTTCAATTCTTTGTATAGACACAAGACCCTCCTATGCTGAACAGTAAGTTATGCAAAGTTTTTTGTGAGGTCAGATGAATTTCTGTCCAATACTTTATCTCATCTGCAGATAAGCATTCCAAAGTCCAATACCAGTAAGAGAAAGCAAAATGCTTATTTAACTACTGCAATACAGAGCACAAAGTGAAAACATGTTTAATTAGGATTTAAACTTCTAGCAGCATTTAAGAAAACAATCACTTCTGTTTCAGTATCTGAGCACCTGTTTAATCTACCATCTGCAGTTGCAAGTATCTATTCAGCTTGACTTTAGAATTAAGACAATCCTCAAACAACCCAAAACGAAACTCAGGAGGACATCTTCATTTATGAGGCAGCTCATTTAAATAATTTCAATACTTTCATTAAGAGTTGTAAAAGTGCAAAGACCCCTGATTTTGAAACAGAGCACAGCACTACAGAGAGCTGTGAACTTTCAGTATGTCAAAAATTATGTATCAACCAATCTTTATGACTGGCAGACTAATCAGGTATATAACCAGAAGACAATTACACTAATCAACTGAGTAGGGATCACTTAAGGTTCCAGATGGTGCAGATTCAGTGAAAAACAGAAATGAAAACAGGGATGGAGGTACAAACACACATTTTCCTTTGCACTTGTGAAGCTTAAAGGAAAGCTGGAGTTTACAATGTAATCTTATGGAAAGAGAGGACAACATAATCTAAATGAACCCACTGAAGATTCTTTATTATTTTCCCTATGCAAAAAGTCATCAATACACCATATATATATATATATGCAATGCTTTACAGATCTAAAAACCCAACCAACCTAAGCCATCAAGAGTATTTAACACCCAGAAGAGTTCAGACCTTGTTCCAGCTCTGTCTAGAGGAATCATCCACTAACAGTCACTTCAACAAATAACGTGTATTTACCAGGACAGGAAAAGAAATTGCTACTTCTATTTTCATTCTTCAACCTGACAGTTATGAATAGCCCAAGTTTAAAAAAGTTAAGTATCAGCATTTCAGCAAATGATGGGATTTATCCCCAACAAAGCTTCATGAGAACACACTGATAAGACACTCTAAAGCCTACAATCAATAGTTCTACTAAAAGAGAATACAGATGCAATCAATGGGAAATAGAACTTTTATCTTGTTTGACCAGAGGCAAAATCTGCCTCTAAAATCCTCAACACTACAGTATGGTATTAAATACAAACTTCATCCTCAAACTGAAGACAGCAATAGCCACATTCAGGGTTTCCATGCTCCACGGGTTCCTGTAGAGCTAATCCAACACTTACCGCTGATTTTTGTTCTACTAAAATGAAGAAAAAGTTATTACACTGGAACTTCTTGTCTTCAAAGCTGTTACAAGGCACTCACTAGATAACAATCCTCAGAGAAAGAAAAATTCTCCCTCTCTTCAAGAGCCTCCAATATGGATATACTTTTATTAAGTGAAGAGGCTACTAAAACTACCAGAAGACTTTCTGACACCTACTCCGAAAAAAAAAAGCAACAAGCTGTATGGTTGTATTTATTTTTTGTCACACTACACTCTTTCAGGAAACACTGTTGCAGTCGCATGTTCTGAGCTTCCAGAAAAAAAAGAAGCTGCATAAACCCTTTGCAAAGGAGAAGAAATCTCAATTCAGAAATAATGATCATGTGAATCTGGATTGTCATTATGATGATCAGCTGCTCAAGTGAAACAAGCTCTTCAGAAGCATCACTTAAAATAATGTTGGCTTCAAAAGACTTCTGTCTAGTTTTAGCTAAAAAAACTAAAATCAGATTCTGCTTAAGTAGTGTTTTAAAATTCAACATTCAAGTGCCAACACCACTTTATTCTCCAAATAATACTTACTTCATTTCCATGTTTCTGCAGAAATTCTATTTCCTGTTGTGTGAACGTAGTCATTGAAATCGACTTCACTCTGTGTGGTGGATTCAGGCCCCGCCTGGAAGAAGCAAGAAGCATTCAGTACATTTGTCAGCATACAATCACTTTTGACATCACAGCTACAAGTCAGTCAGTTTTAAATACAGGCCCCATCTCTTTAAGCACACTCACTTTTGCTACTGTTCTACAACCTAAGGCTGTGTAAGCTCTTCTCAAAGTCACATTCAACATGTAAAGTCAAATAATTGAACTTCAGGGGAGACCGGTGTTCACAACTGCACATACAGACTGACACTCTATGCAAATTCACAAAAACATTACTAGACTTTTTTTTAAACCCTAATCTGCTTCCCCAAACTTGTTCAGCCCTGCCCCTATCCATCTCTCAATTGTGGGTCCCTGTGTTGTAGTTTTCTTTCCCTTCAACTCCTCCCTCATTCCAATCTCTTTTTTCTACCGTATCACCAGATTTCTTCATGATAAACTCCCCAGCTCAGTCTTTCACTTGCTTTAACCTACATTTCCTGTTTCCTCCCAGCATCTTTTTCTAGTTTACTTTGTGCCCCTGCATCCACAGGGGCTTCTTCCTCTTCTTGAGCATTACACAAGTAGCCACAACAGAAGCAAATAGACAATGTTTTTAGTGTGCTCTCAAATGAGAGATATCATTACTAATGCCACAGCTCAAAACTCCAGCAGCCCAGCCTTAAGCCAGGATTGGCACCACTCTCACTCCACGCCAGGCTGCTGCAGCAGGGCCAACAGAAACGCCGGGCACTTGT
Organism: Neodrepanis coruscans; assembly: GCA_013400695.1. Lineage (NCBI taxonomy): Eukaryota > Metazoa > Chordata > Aves > Passeriformes > Philepittidae > Neodrepanis > Neodrepanis coruscans. The sequence continues at coordinate 58,329 of VYZS01075428.1, read as the reverse complement.
GCTGCCACAGCCTGACGCTGTCAAACCCAGTTCAGTCAAAACCTGCAAGCACAGAGAGAAAACCTGCTGAGCAACAGCACCAGGGTAAGAAAAGCTTGCTTTCTTCTCCAGCTCTTTCTTTAAATACATGCTAACTACTGCTTTTGCCCACAAACACTCACAATTAAAACCAAGCTGTGCTTTGCTTAATGGATGCAAGAACATTTACCTCCCACATATGCCAAACAGTGGAGACACTCAGGCAATACAAGGGGGCTATTTTAACACTCAAGTTAATCAGGCCTGGATCTCTGAAATACTATCTTAAAATCTAACTGATATGCATTAACTATGAGCTATCAAAGCACCCCAAAAACTTTCCAAGGGTGTTATATGGGCCTGACAAATCGCTAAGAAAATCAACTGATAGCCTTTCTTGCCTGTATTTGTTGCAGAGCTTTAATTCTAGATTTGGTTCAAAAAAAAAATCACTGACACCTAATTTAGGATGACTAGTGGTTTTCTTTAAACTCTGTGATTATTCCAGGAACACTAACTATAAATTAAATTGTTATCCATCGAAACACCCCATGACAAAAATCTTATGTTTCAAATATTAACACTGTCAGACAAAATTTTAGCACTTCAAATTTTTTAAGTCTAATGCGAAAACGTTACTGTGCATTCAGCTTTCAAATTCACCTTGACATCTAAATTCACCCTGTACCTGTAAGAAGACAATTCTGTTCCTGTGTTAAAAGAATCTCCAGGTTTTTATGAAAAGCTGAATACTGGTTAGAACACTTAGCAGTAACATTTTACCCTAAGTTTCATTAGAAAACCAATTTGACAGAAGCATTCTTTGAAACACATGGATAAACAATTAATTGTCTCTTGCAAAGAAATGCAATGAAAGTGAGGACCTTACAATCACAAGTCATGTACAAACCTATAGGCAAAGAAGAATTAATTTTACAGAACACTATTTGCTTAGGCAAATTTTTGAAATCAGAGCAGCTGACAGACCCCAAGGTTCAGCACTTTGATGAGAAAGTAGAAGTTTTATTAAGGTTAGTGAGAGAGGTTTCAAAGTTGTTTAATCAACTGTCAGGAAGTTCATTTCTTTTCTCAAAATGTTTAAATTCCTCAGTAAATTAAAATTAAAAATTTAGCACCTTTCATCTAGCCAGAAATCAAATCCACATACTACATAACAAATAAGTAACTTATTAAAATACTGTACTATTATCTAAGGGGAGTTTTTTAGTAAATACTCATTTTAAGATAATGCAACCTAAAAAAAAAATCTGTCAGTTTTATGCAGTTAAAACTCATTGTTTCAGAGCTAGTATTAGGTTTGATTAGTTAAGGTTTGTTTGCATTTTAAAAACACACCTCGGTCTGTGCATGTAATAATTACATTTCACTAAGCAACGCTGTAGAAATGCACTTTGAGTGACAGCATAGAAACAAAGTTGGCATCCAGCTGGCATTTCACATAAATATGCTCCATCAACTATTATATGGCAATCACTGTCCTTTGCTTTCAGAGTAAAAGCAGTTCTGTCTGCCTTAATCTGTTCAATTTACTCTCCTATTAATTATTAAAGAGCACAGTTAAATAGCTGTAAACTATTTAATGACCATTTAAAAGCCATAGTTATGCACTAGCACATTCACATGTTTTTCAGCACAGGTAGTACATCTAAACTTTCCCTCTAGCTCTTGCTGGAAATTAATTTTTGCAGTGAGTACAGTTTAAATGCTCTGTTGCATCTGTGTTTGCAATTTAAAGGCCAAGTTATTTAAGCAGTGCTTACTCTATACTGATCTACCAGGGCTCTTCATAGCCTTTACATCAGCAAACACACACCTTCACCTCTATTAAGCAGCAATATTACATGTACTTGAGGCCTAGATAAGATTTGATGAGTTTAACCACAGACTTCCTTCATGCCACCCCCTCCAGTGAAGACGTTCGGGTTCTCCAGTTCCCAGACACACACGTTGTATCTACAGGAGATAAGACGAATTCTCATCCCTTTTACACCATCTGACTAAAGGAGGAAGACACACCCCACTCCTAAAGGTCAGATCACGATACACAAGTGTCAGATGTCTCACATGGTAAAAGAGAGCAGGTCCCCACATTGTTGGTCCAGGAGGACTGGAAATCCTGAGCACAACTTCACAGCCATAAATGCAAAGGGAACTGTCAAGCTGAATAACTTACACATCCACATACTTATGTTTATTTAATATGGCTTTATTTAATATGGCAAGGGGTGGGATAGGATCCCATGAAAAGCTTCCTCTTATGCTAAAGCAGTGTAAGAAGTCAGCCCAGAACAAGGAATTCAAGACAAGAAGCTGCACAAAAACACAGCCCAAACATGTGTGTTATCTTCCTTAAATTGATTCTACCAACAGAACAGCAAACACCTTATTTTTTTATCATTTCTAACATAATATCCATGAACTGCCTAGAATCTCACTGAAACAGACAGACATTTTGGTGGCATTTTTGAAGCAGAATTCGAGGACCAACCCTTCCTTACCTACAGAGATTACTTGATGACCCAAATGATTCACAAACAGCTCATCTACATATGGGGGAAGCTCACTGGTAGACAGCCAAGTACAATTACCCCTTATGAGAAAGTGAAAAACCTTTTTCATAGAAAAAATGTTCCTTTCCACATATTTGGCAAGTGCTTTGCACAGTTCTAATGCTTTACAGTATTCCTTATTTAAGAGGAGACAGAATGGATTACAGTCCCTCAGCCCAAATTAGTCATGCCTAAATTTAAAATGACCCCAAATACATATTTGCAATCTCCACCTGTGCAGTGGTACCAGTTCCTCCTTTCTCTGACAGAGCTCCTGAGGAAGACAGCAACCCAACAACTACCTCAGCACTTACTCCAGAAGGCAGTGATCTCCCGAGAGGCCCTGGGGAAAGATGACAGAGTAAGACAATTCTGCCATCTGCACTTATCCAGCACACCACAGCTACAACATCCCACACGGAGATCCCACTCATCACTGCCAGCTTCTCCAGGCTCAGCAATGGTTATTCCTGAGGAACAGCACTTTGACCAGAGCTCCCAGCCATGAGACTCTGCCCCACTGACCCTGCCCTGAGCCACAGCTCAGCTGGAGGGGCAGCCACGGAGAACATGAGACCTCTGTTCTTCAGAGAGCATTGTTAAACTGGGGCCCTCACAAACAAAGGCAGCTTTAAGGCCACTGACACAGGGATTCTGCAGGCTGGCAGTTGAAACATTAAACATTCAAAGCACTGTCAACAAGCACTGGATATTTGTTACCAACCAAATCTATCGGCAAATTATAGTTGAACGTGTGATTGTTGGCAGAGCAGCCGTTCCTGCATTCATCTCAAACAAGGGTAAGCAAAGTTGCCTGCAAAGGCCAGGGCTGGGAGGAGAAGAAAAATTGAAAAAGTAGCTTCTGCCAGAACAGAGGGCCCCTCAGGGGAGGAAGGGTGGGCAGACACTACCCAATACTGTGGATGGCCCCCAGCTCAGATTTTAGGTCTCCAGTCTAAGCCAGCAGAATCTGAGCCCCTAAAAAGCAGGAAGTTAATGAGGCAAGTCAAATGCCAAACCATCACAGAGCATCCTACACCACCAGGTGTCTAAAAATTAAGCTTTAGAAAACCCAATGTCACAAATGTTAATATTTCCATGCTACTGCAATTAGCAATAGACAAAATAAGCAGCACTAGCCATTCCTGATACTTGTAGACATCCCTGGAGACCCTCCACCACCTCACAAGCTCATTTATTTTTAACATCAGAAGGCTCATACATGCATTTTGAAGCACATTCAAGGTTAATTTTTTTTCTTAAAAAAAACGAACAAACATTCTTTGTGAACTGCACAGTGTTCACTGTGGCACACAGACATTTCCTCTGCTCTCCAGCTCTGAAATTGAAAACAAGAAAAATAGTAATGTAGGAAATATCCTTAAAAATATATATACACACACACACAACATACGGAGCCATTTTCTAAATAAGCTCCAAAGGAACAAAAGGCCCAAAAAGTCATGCTAACACAATCAGAACCACCTTCACTCTAACACTCTTTATTTAGACCATTTTAATTTCAGCAAAACTTCTTATAGGGAAAGGGATAACAATTCACCATCATTGCACAAAAATTTTATAGTTTGTTACTAGTGTATCTGCCATCAAATGCTCCCATCTGGCTGATACCCTTCCCCATGAAAACTTTAAACTTAAAATTTCAACTAGGGATACTACAAGCAGCCAGAAGAAGGCCACATGATCCAATAATTGTAAGAAACAGCACAAAAGGGCTTTTGCATTCCTCACAGTACCTGTATGTTCCAAACAGTCCCTGCTGCTCCCTCCTGACAAGACAGAAGTGAAAACATCTGAACAAGAGACTTCTTCAGTAAATTGGGAGGGAGTTACGAGGGCAGCAGTGAGAGAAAGTATAGGAGCACCTTAATTATCACATCAGCAGATATAAAAAAAATCAAGATTAAATAAAAAAGTTCTGTAGTACAAAACTTGTGCCAGTAGACTCTTAATCAAACAGGAATGTTTCCCATCAGTGAATTTTAAAATGTTCTTTTTATGAAAGTTCAGAGCAGCCTGACTAGAAGTGGTACAGAAGTGCTTGAAAGCAGAGATGCACAGACAGCTGAGATACAAGGCAAGAGGCATTTGATAAGACAAAGGGAAGGATATCAATGTCAGCAGGACACATGGGAGCAACCAGAAAAACAATAGTCACAGCTACCAACATAATCCTTTGAATCAAAGGACTTCTGTCAAACCAAAAGAATCTCTCTGCCAACATTTCCCACGATGCTGTTTTGCTCTAATAAAGAGAAATCATCCTGTGCTGTATGACTGCAATCCTTGACCTGAGCAGAATCTCCTCTACAGCATCTCCTGCTCTCGGGGGAGAACTGATGGGGTGTGCACTTCTCCATGTCCTATATTCTTGTCCAACACCAGAAAGCTGGGCTACCTTGTGTGATGCCTGCCTGCTTTTATCCACATGAAGAATTTAAACACAGGGAACAGGCAGAAGTATTTGAAGAGGAAGCATATTCACAGCACTGCCCATGAACTTTCCCCTGCACGCACCACTTTCCACAGCAAAACTTCTATTCTGGTAAACTCAATGTGATAAAGCAAATTAAAACTCAGATATTACAGAAAAGAACCTCCTCTATGTCATTCATACTTTTAACTTGACATGACTCACCTTCAACACTGAAGTCAGAAACAGATCTTTTTAGCAAAGTCACTAGTTCTCTCATCGTTTTTAGCAGTACTTGAACAAGCCAGACATACTACTTTTGGAAATAGTTAAGGAAATAGTGGTGTTTTAAACTAAATCTAGTAATAAATACCATAACTGTCTTTAGACACATAAAACACTTACTGGAAATTAAGGATGGATCCAGAATTAAGGGTTTGAATTTGAACAGACAGTCTGTGCCAGGACAACAAATAAACGCTTCAGAAAACATGTAGAGAAGTTATACTACAGTTTTAAAAAGTTTAGCTTTAACTGTATCTAGAACAACAAGCCTGTTTAAGATGATCATGATGTTAGCAACCACTTGTAATTAATTCAGAAACCTTTCTGAAGGAGACTTGCCAATGTCTGAGTATTTTAGTCTTGCATTGGGCACTTCACACTTGAAAAAAAGTCTACTTGACTCCAAGAATGCTTCCTGAACCAGATTAGAAAAAATTAATTAAAACAAGAAGCAATGCAAGTCATTCACACAGCTTACAAACAAGATAAAGTACTAAGGTTATTAAAGCCTTACAATAAAACAAGTATTACAAGGCAGAATGCAAGCAGCCATTAGAACTACAGAAGCAGCAGTACTTTTACACTTATTTGCCATTATGTGGTTTGATCCCAAGTAAGTTCCCTCCACTGTGGAATTCTACAGTGAAAAGCATTTGGAAGTAAACAAGTTGTATGAAGGACTGTTCTGACACAAGTGTTAAAAATACCAGTTTCTAGTTATGAAACAGACATGACCTACACTGAGTCTCATCACCAACAAAAATATCCCTCTGGCTAAGTTCTAAGGTGTTAACCAATGCATATGATATTGCACACATGATTTATGGAAGCTTTTCCATGTCAACATGAAAGAATGAGCCCAAATTGATTTCAGAAGAAAGCTTTAAGTCCTCTCAACAGTCTCTTACTCCAGCTTTAAGCGTAGGTGTTACTCGATGTAAGAACCAAACCTTGTTTGTGGTTGCTTTTTTATAGCAACACAAAAACACTGCATACTTAGAATGTAAAAACTATTCCCATTTTATTTGAATACCAACACATTAACGGCTTTTTTGAAGAAAGTCTTCCTCCTTTAAGCATGGTAACATCCCAAGTGATGTTACCAGCTGTTCCCAGTTTACAAGCTGTTTCACTGCCTGTACATCCTTTTGGTTACTGTAAATGGGACTGTGGCAGTCCACACCTCCCAGCCAACAGCTAAAGGGAACAGATCCTTCTGAACACACGCTAAGCATCCCAGCAGCATTCACAATGGATTTGTCTATTAAGGTCAAGAAGCTTGAGGGAAAAAAAAAAAAGAAAGAAACACTCTTCTGGTGCAGTTTTATCACACTGTCAGTCGAACCACTAAGAACATGTGCAACCATTAAACAAGCTCTGTGCAGTAGCTTAAAATAGTTTCACATGCCAGCACAAATAACAGTTTGCTAAGAGAGCAAACAATAGCCAGAGCTGGCTGATTGAGGAGCATGTACGTGTGAAAAACTAAAGTCTCTTTTCAGTTTCACAACATAAATGTATTTTCTGTATTTGTGTGAAGTCTGTTCAAAAGTCTACACAAAGTAGTTAAAAAAAACCCCAAGCCTAATTAGCTGTCTAGTAGTATAAAAGCCAGTTTGTTCCATGTAAATTCAGCACAGAACTAACATGTTTGCTTTGTTCTGGATCTCAGTGTAACTACCAACTTAGTTCTAAAACACCAGCCCTTACCTAGAAGGCCTGTCTGGGGTATTTAGGGGACAGAAATTAGTTCAGGCTCTTGAATACCTTCCATGAAGTCAAACCCTTACAAACACAAGACTGTATCCTTTGACATACTACTTATTACTTCTCTGGCTACTCTTCGATTCTGCTCCATCCCATAAGCACAATGATACAGAATCATGAACAAGCAAATAGATACAAACAATGAAACAATAACTCTGAAGACAGTAGGGTTTTTTCCCCAAGTTACGAGTATGTGACTGAAATGCAGAACTGACTGATGTCAACTCTCAGTTTCATACATTCTGTATCAGAGGAGGATGGGTGGAAAAGGGAGGAGTAGCAGTGAGGCCCATACAGGAATGAGGAACAGGAAAAATGTAATCACTTTATCAGAGCCAATCCCTCTCCAAGATTTAGATATATAGTTGGTAGGAAGTAACTGATGTAAGAAAAAACCCCACCACCTTCTACTACTTTTCTGATCAAGTGTCTTGAACCATTAAGGAGAGAGTTTATCCACTAAGCAAGAGTTGGCTTACAAACTGCTACCAAGCAAAACTTCATACTTGAGGCTGGTGGCTTAACTTAAGGCTAAAGTAAAACCTGTAAACGTTAAACTCCGTCTTCACGACAGAGTTGGTGTCTTCAAGACGGTCATCACAGTGAACTATCCGGCCACGTGCCTCTTCCTTTTCCACAAGCGTTCTCCACACACTTGTTTAATGAGCCACCCTCTGACACGTCCCAGGGGTGGCGATGCTCCCCCTTCCCGTGCCGGAGAGACCCCGAGACCAGCCCCGCACACCCGCCAGCGACCGCCACCTCCGCACCGAGGGCTCCCACGGGCATTTACAGCGAATGCGCCGGGGAAACCCTTCGGACGGCCTCCTTCCCTTCCCTTCGCTCCGACGTGGCCGAGGCGGCCGCAGGAAGGGCGAGCGCCGGGACCCGCGGCGGGGCTGCCCCCCCGCCCCGCTCGGCCGNTGACGAGCCCGGGCGGAACCTGCGCGACACCTTTATGAGCTCAGCGGCGGAGATGGCGGCGGCGGCGGAGCCCGGCGCGCCCGCCGCCCGCAGCGCCCCCTCTCTCCCGGGAGGACGCGCTACATCCCCCCGCTCCCTCCCTCCCTCCCTTCACGCCGCGACCCCGGCCCGGGGCGGTGCCTCCGGCGGGGCCGAGTCACCCGGCGTGACCCGGTGGGGCGGGAGCGCTGGGAGGCGCGGGGGGGAGAAAGACGGGGGATCATGGAAAAATATCGATAGAAAATGCTGTTCGCCTTTTCTCCCCCCGCCCCAACGGGGTGCCCGGGGCGGGCTGCGCCGGCCGCGCCCCCCTCACACCGCGAGGTGAGCGCCGGGCGGTCCCCGCCGCCCCTCGGGCCAGCGGGGGAAGAGCGGGGATTGCGCCCTGAAAGAGCGACCCCCGGGCTCGCCCCCGCCTCAGCGCTGCCTCTGTGTCCCGAAAGTCTATTAAGGAAGTCACGGAGAGCGGCGAGAGCGGGGGCGCACCCGGTCCCACGGGGGGCTTCCCAGGGAGGGCTGCCCGGGGGTCCCGCGGTGATCCAGGGTCCCGTGAGAACTGTCAGTGCGGTTTACACCAGGCAGGGATTTGTGAGGAGAACATTCTCACGGGTCTCTCTTGTGACGGAGATGAGAAGTGCACAGTTTCCCCTTGGGAATTGGGCTGTGGGTGCCCGGCTGGCCGCTCCCCCATCACAGAGAGCAGAGCCAGCGGTCACGTCCATCTGGTACCTGAGAGGAACCGCTGCCTTTGGCTGGAAATCAAACCAGCCCCTGAGCCACAAATACCTGTTTGTTCCTTACAAAGGTGCCTAAAGGAATATTTTCCAAGCGTGCGCAAAATCAATGTAAAAAAAAATCAATGCACTTTATAACTTGGTGATCTAATTTGCAAAGCTGCCTGGCAACACTATGTGTGATTAAAATCTTTCAATGATTCCCGATGCAATGTATTTAGGGTCAAGTTTTGTGCCTCTGACGTCAGCACACATAGGAGCAAGATCTGATCCACAGTATTTTCCTCATAGTTTTAGTTAAAAAATCTAGGACTGGGTTTTCAGCATCAGTAATTTCGCATTCCTCTTGTGATTCCTCTGGATATGCTGATTTACATGAGCTGATCAACCAGTTCTAAGTTTTAAACAGAGAGAATGCAATGTTCTCTTTTTTTGTTTTTTTCCTAGTATGGATGGCTGGAGCTGTTCATAGTGAAAAATAAAACATCACTTAACCATAAAATAATCATCACTGCTTAAATAACATTCTTAAAAGCAATGAGGAAATATTTCCTATATTTTAAGGACAGAATTCTCACTGCATCCTCTTATTTTCCATGTCTCTCTGAAATTATGATGTTATTCAGAAGATTTCTTTTTTTTTTTCTTTTACAAAACGTGCTAAGTTTGTAGCTTTGCCAACGACCTAAACAACCTAAAGTAGATGACCTAAATTTAGGGGAAAAAAGTTTCAAGGTTAAAAAACAAGGTGTTTTTTTTTCCTGGAAAATACTTTGGAGAGCAATGATTGGCCACACATCTGCTGCGGCAGAGACTTGCTACATACAGTCGGGTTTTGTTTCAACCGGAGTCAAAGGTGGTTTGTAACTGAAGGGAAAACATCCAGCTTCAACTGCTTGTGTCACGAATGGACTCACGTGAATGTCAAACAGGAGCAGCTGTTAATAGAAACACCATCACTGCCATTGACATTGTCAGTAAAATGTGGAACTGAGCTCCCAGGGAAAACCCTGGTACTGTTTAATTCAATCACAAAGTTCAGTAGGAGTCCTATGGCTCTGATTTCTTTCATGGAAAAACAGTTCTGCCATTATTCTGGCATTTGATAAGCCTATCAAACCAAGATAGGATTATCCTAGTAGATAAATTACCTTTGTTTAAATTAATTTGGTTTAGAATCATTTTTTGTAAATACTGAGCCTCTCCATTCTATATCTTTAAAGCAAATTTACCCCAGGAAACTACAGAACGAGACTTCAGGGGTATGTGACGATACACCCTTCTACATATACCCATAAGATCTGGGGAATTTGGGTTCTTCTAGAGACTGTGGGCACATCTGCTCCAACCCTTGGGTTCCTACAGTCAATTATCTATATCTTACCCTCCTGTTTTCCATAGAGAGCAGTGCTTAAGAAATCCAAGGACCTGTGTATGACTGTAGGTGTTACACTGCTGGCACATACAGGTCTAAAACTGGCTATGTTGACTTCCAGCCCTGTTTTACCTCCCCACAAGCAATAACATAACTTGTGCTCCTCCTCCACTCCCTCTTTTTCTATTTTTTGCTGCTCACAGCTGACATTAATTCCCTCAAAGCAGCTGGCCTATGTTTTCTCTAAACCACTACAGGAAAAAAAAAATCCAAAAATAATAAACATGAATAAATACTCTACTCTTCAGCTTTTACAGTTTGATTTTCTTTTCCATGATAGATTTTTCTGATTGCCCTAAAACTCGAATTTCCTTTCCTACAGCTTCCCTGTCCAAATTTGTTCTTCATTCTTTCCTCCCAATGACCAGACTTTTGTGGTTGGAAATATACTGGCCAGCTGTTTATTTCAAAAGTGCTTAATCTCTGCTGCACCTGCTACAGCTTTTGGCATTAAAATTAATTTCTTAACAAGAGGTAAAACAGTAATTTTTTTTATGCTTGGAATGTTTCTCTTTACATAAAAACCAGAACTTAAAATTCCAGTTGAGGGTAATAATATCTGAAAGATGTTGCTTCACTAAGCTCTTCAATATGGGCCAATAGGGTATAAATTATAATATACAAACACATAATCTGGGGGATTTATTGCCAGGACCAAAAGAAACAGGAGTCTAAGAATGTACATTTGGGAGATGAATAAGACGTTCTGTGTTTGCCACTAGGATTGAGGTCAATAATAACCATTTTAAAGCAATTAACCCAGTACGATAAGTGATGTGAAAATTATCATGCTGAAAGGCTAATGGGCTATTAAATCCATTTTGCCTCACTACTGATGGGCATACAAAATTAATCCTGGGAGTGGGTATATCGGATCAGTGGTAAACTGCTACTGCAATATTTGTATATGAAGGGTTTTCTGAAAATGCTAAGAAAGAACACAACCAGAACATTCACTGATATGCTCCATTCAAGATTCAGTCAACTGAGCATAAATTAGTGTGTCTGTGCCTGGCCTTATTTAAGCAGTAGCTTTTCATTATTGAAAAAAATAGTATTTTGATAAGAGACCAGAACAACAGAAAGTCATAATAATGTTTCTCTAAATCATAATGCCTGTTGTCAGTTATTTAAATCTGGACAATTTAATGCAAGAAAATGGTCAGACAAGTATGACTGAATTACAACGTTGTTTTTAGTTGTAATGCTATTTCCCTTTGACATTTCCCACCCTCTGCTATGACAATAATGTACTAGAAAAGGCAAATGATCGATAGCCTTGCTTTTACCCATAACAGCTGTTCATAGGAAACAGATCTCACAGTAAAGAGAAAGGCACAGTCATATCTGCTTTGTCTTGTGTGATGGATAAGTTGATGGTCTTTAATTTCTTTTTTTTACTGTAATGTTTTATTAGTATGACATACACCTAATTAATTTTGAGTAAAGTGGGGTAGGAAATGATTTTCAGCCAGAAGAGTAATGAAAATCTGAGATTCAAAGCAGAATCTAAGCCTCTGAGGATGACATGGAGGAAGTTGAAGGTATGGCGTGAGACACACAAGAGAGAGCAGAAGCAGGAAATATCAAAAGGACAAAAAAAAAAAGTAATTCTTCTTTATATTCCTCCTTCAACAGTTTTACCTGTTACTGTGTCTTCATTGGCAGAACAGTTTCCAAGTGAGATAGGTGGAAGCTGTGTAGAGTACCAGGCATTATTAGCCAGACACATACTCTCGATGCAGAGTAAACTAGCATTTCCCAATTAATCTGACCAAACCAGACAGGTTTTAAGAGGTCTATAAAGGTGTAAAATGCCTTTCCAAAGTTAACACAACAGATCAACATCCAAGGAGGTTGAAAAGCCTTAAATATTTTTCCTTTTCGCTTAATGTTCTGCTCTGGGTGATAATTGCTACGAATTAAGGTTTCCCTTGTAAATGATAATTTAGATGAGCTTCTTCCAGTCATTAATTTTTCTAAATTGTTTTAGTGAAACATTTGAATTAAAATTAATTGAATTAGTGACATCCTAAAGTTAGTGCTATTAAAAATACTGTTCCTATTGTGAGGATTAAATCTATTACTTGTAGTTTAGTTGTATCTTCTTGAAGTTTTTCAGGGGGAAGGACTGAGATTTCTTTGCTGGATTCCCATGTAGCACTAGTTATCCTCTTCAATGATTTCCTTAGGCTTTCTTCATCTTCTACTCTTCTTATTCTTCTTATAAAATGAACAAGAAAATGTATATTCATTGATAAGGTAAAAATATAAATTCTGTTACCAAAGGTTTGCTGTGTTCAGAAGTATGAACAGCTTCTGTGTTACTGAAACTTTGCTTGTAGTTATTAACTAAACACTGTAATGTCCTGGGTGGACTGGAACATCTGGGGGCCTGACTGGCCTGAAATGAAAGTTGTTTTACTGCCTTATGATCTACAAATTGGAACCGTGCTCAGTGCAAACAGATTTTAGTTTATTTCAGTAGGGGATTAGTGAATGCAGGATTGTTCAACAGGAAGGAGGGATATCCAGGGAGGACATTTCAGCAGATTGAATTGTTCCAAAGTTGTAGGAATTTTTAATTTTTCCATCTTAGTGAGAAATTCTGAGGAGACATTATTCTCTTGCTGCTTTCTGTCTTGGTCAGTGATGTTGAAAGGTTATTTCAACCTTGCCCCTTTATTTGACAGAGTTCTTGAATTTCCATCATGCCTTAAGTGTACAAGATCATATTCCAGTTTGTAATCACAGACTAGGTAGTGGAAAGAACATGCCTATATACAGTTGCAGTGAAGGTAAAACATCTGTCATAGGAATATCTTGTACAAAAGGTGAATGTATTCTGTTTTTAAGTTCATCTTTACAATACCTTTATTTTTAGGGTATGTGCCAATGTTTCTGTTACTGATTTTCATTTGTATTGGTTTATCATTATTCTGTAAGACACTGTAGTTGAATGATGCTTTATAAACTGTACCACAAATCACAGAACTGTTGGTAAAACAATTGTTTCAGGCATCCTTTCAGAGGAGAGTGGAACCCTTTAAACTGAAAAGGAAGTATATACATATTTGACCCTATAACAGCAATAGAAAGTAATGATAAGCCATATCATATTTTACATTTGCTAGAACTTGCCATTGGGATGTTAGCAATATTTAAGACAGCTCAGAGCCTATGGGTAGAAGAGAGAAGTTGTGGAACTGGTATGAGCAAAATAAGAAGGATACATAAAACCCCAACTTTAGGGGACAAAGTGGCGAAAGACAGACCTTGATGGCGGGAAGACAGTTCAACTCAAGTTTTTGGTTCTAAATTAGAAGAGGGAGAGACAGAATCTAAACAGCCATCTAAACCATGAACAGCTTCTGTAGTATTTGGCTACATAAAGTATTGAACCAAGAAATGCTTTCTGAGCAGGAACAACTTAATTTTCACATTAAAGTTTAAAAACATAAGTTATTTCTTCACCTACAAATAAGATTTGTATTTAAAGCCTAGTATATTTTTGAGTTCAGTTCTTCAGTACCTTTTCCACTTGATGATGAGCATTTCCTGCCTGTTTACTGTAAAACTCCCATGGGAATTAAGAGAGGCCTTTGTTCTTTCCACTAATGAATCTAAATTATTGATTAGTCAGTCTAATTTGTGGAAACTACTATTGGTTAATACTGTCTTAGAACTGCCTTTAGGAAAAGAGAATTACAGGTAATTTCACAAATATCTTCAGTGAGTCCTCCAGACTACCACAGATGAGGAAAATTTGCAGGGAAAAGGAACCTGACAGTTAATAAATCATCACAAATATGGAAATAAAAGTATTACAGAAGGTACTAGAGAAGCATAGTATCTTTTACAAATTAGGACATTTCATAAAGTCCTTTGTAATTGTTAAGTGTTTGTAACACTGTTAGTATATTTTTTTAGAGCTCTCTAGTCTACTCTGACCTTTCTAAATTGTCAAGGTCCACTTTATGAATACACAGGAGTTCCTGCTCCTCTTTGTGTGGGGTTGTGTCAGACCTCAGTGTTTTAGTACTTAAGGTCCAGCTTTGCAATTTCTCAGGTTTGATGTATTCATAGCCAGTTTATTTATAGCCTGAACTACCCTTCAGGTTCTTGTCCCCACCCTGCAGGTCCCTCTGTGCCCACAGATAACTGCCCAACCGAAATGTCACATGTGCAAGCAGGAGATAGAGGAGGTGTGTGCCCAGCTGTGCCCATCAGCTGCAGCACTGCTGCACACCACAACTTGGCTGGGTCAGAGTCAGGGTTATGAGTGTTATCATTCAAAATGAAAACAATTTAAGCAAAGTAACAACAGAGAAAGGTTTCATAGTAATTTAAGAAAAATTTCTGTTTTTACTGACGTAGACGTTTGCCAGGATAAACTCTTGTTATACACTCCCACTCTTTCCTTCACAGATAGAGATCACTGTTCAAACCTTCCTGCTAAAAGGTTTAATCCTTTCTATATTTCCTCATTATAAACTGAGCACCTAACAATCAATGAATGTTGATATTACTCTCTGCAATCTCAGCTTTGCTCTGAACACCATGTGTTCTGTTTCTTTGCTAGAGCCTCTCAGCACTGCCAGGTAATACCCACAAATTGATCTCGGTCCTCCCGACAGCCAGTTCCATCCCCTTGTATAAGGAAATCCAAATAATCATTTGTCACTGTAAACTCTTCGGAATGACATCTTCATGTTAGAAGGATGTATTGTTATGCTTCAGAAATGGAAATTATCTTGAAGCATAAAAAGTATTCCTTGCAGGTTTCAAAAATAATCTGGTAAGAGTTGAATAACTCAGCAGTGGTATTGTCACTTGCAGCAAAACCCTCCTGCAGTAGGGGGAATTTTTCTCTGAAGGAAGATTTTGAAGTTTATTCCAAATTTTATCCAACTTTATTGTTATCATCTAATCCTTGATGTTTTTTGTTACGAGGAAATTATAAGTATAGTACTCCAATCAAGAAAAGAAATGTTCAAACTTGTTAAATAGCCTAGTTTTCTCTCTCACAAGTAATGAGATCAACCAAATTCAACCTGATCCATGATCATCTCCTGAACACTTGATCTTACAGCCAACCTTGAAGTGGGCAGCTGAAACAATCAATTAAGAACTAACAAGTTCAACAAAAAACTTTCAGAGAAATAAACCATTAAATAAATGATTTAATTCTGAAACGTTTGAGTAATTAACAGTTTGGTACTGGTCTAGATTCCCATGACCTTCAGCAGCCTGCCTGCAGTCAGAGGACACTAAGTGTCAGTGCAGATTTCCAGCAGCTGGGAGAAAAATATGCAACGCCATGGCTCTTGAAGTGGTTCAAGATTCATCCTGGAGTAATCAAAGCAGCAGGAAAAGCAATAATGAATTGCGTTGGGGGGATTGCTAAATGCCAATGTGAATGCAGTTTTTTTTACCCTTCACCAAGTGTTGTCTCATTGCCTGGTGGATACAGGTTGTTGAAAAGTCCCTGATTGAAAATATGCTGAAATAATATCACATGATATTTGAGATAGAAATGAAATATTTAACATGTATTTTTAAAGCAAAAGAAACATAACAGCAAAATGGAACTGTATTCTGACATTATAAACAGAAAACGACAGGGAAATCACTCCAGTCTAAACCCATGGGCTCCTCAGTGATGAAAGCCCAGTCAAATTATGAAAGTAGCTCTACCAAGCTCATTGCCACAGTTGTTACTTGATGCAGAAGGTCTGTGAAATGGAATAAGAAACCTTCAGACACACATTTTTAGATTAGGCAACCGTATTTTTCCTGAGGGACTATAAAAAAATTTTTTTAAACATTTTCATTTCCCATCACTTGAATTAAAGAGAATAATTTCCATTAACATTCAACTAGCACTCAACTAATGTAGCCATTTTCTCTCAGCACTCTTTTCCTCCTCAAATATTCTTTGATGTTCAAATTATTTTCACAAATTGTTTTGTTACGTTGTCATCCTAAACACTGATATTTTTGCCAATAACTTAGAGGATAAAGCTGTGTCTCCTAGATCTATTGAAATAATAACTAAAGTAACTGGGTTTCTTTATTGGACCAAGCCAGAACTTTTAGACAAATCCTCGTCCTCTAGTGGTGTGAATGCTTCCCCTGGTTAATCCTCCTCTTACATGACTAACTCCATGTCACTTCCTCAGTTTCATTAGTCTTTTCTTAATTACACAGGACTCCTCTGTGAAGGAGATGCTCTGCAAGAACAGATTACAGAATGCTGTCTTTGAACTCCAATTAGTCTGAATTTTCTCTCATAGGTTTAGGTCCAATGTAGGGCAGTGGTTCTCCACCAGTGCTTCCTTCAGGTACATACACTGATGTTTTATTCAGCTTGGCTTAATTGTTTGACCTGGCAGTATCCCCTGCATTACCTCAGAAATATCCATCACAAATCTAGATATATCCCCACAAAACTGCTGTCTTAACATGGCAGTGGGTCTATTATCACTTACTACTACATAAATAGTGAGATCATTACCTAGAAATGATCAAATAAGCAAGTGCAGAACATTTTAAAACTTTCAGACTTAAAAACGTCAGAAACTGATCTCCTGTATCAGTCAAAATATTTATTTTCTCATTTCTATAGGGTTGAAAAATTGCCAGTGGCATTTTTTCCCCCCACCGAAGTGCAAGGTTGAGCCTAAAGAAAGGCACAAATACACTGGCATTAACAAACTGAAGATTTGATTCAATACTTACCTAAATATGTGGGAATCACAAAATCATATTGCCAGAAGCAAAGCACTACAGTTTGCTATTGTCTCTCTCTGAAACAATTTGCATTAAACAGTGTTTCTTTAAAGATGGATATCAAAACATTTTTTTGCAAGTTGCATGTTTTTAATATTTAGAAATTCTAAATAAACATTGGAAAAGCCAAAATACCATTTTTAATACACATCTACCTACTGATGTGATTCACTTTGGTTTCCCATATAAAATACCAACATTAAATACTTTATACCAAAATCATGCCTTCAGGACAAAGTGTCCTAAATGAAACAGGTTGGGTAATGATTCAGCTAAAACATTACTCAAGTTATAAAAACAGATGTTGCTCTGATGTATATAATCTGCATCCCAGACTAATGAAGGGAAAACATATGACTGCAGAGCTATTGAGATGCCCTGTAAAGGAAAGCTCTGAAGCACATTCAAAACTCAATGAAACTTTAATCTCATTGGAATTAAATTCAAAATTCCCCCAGTGTCAATAAAATCAAGATTTCTGCTGATAAGGAACATTGGTATAAGAACAAGTGAGCACAGCTGGCAATGAATAGTTCCAGAGGTAAGGCACAAATTTTAATGTCCATATCAGAAGAATGAGGTTCTGTAGTTGTTCCTGGCTGTAGTGGGTCTAAAAGTTCAATCTCCTTAGGAAAAGGATCACACGACGTAACGATGATGGTTTTGGATTGTCTTGATGATGCAGGAGGTCCCTGATAGTTGTACAATACTTACACTGTAGCAATTCAAGTAACATGCTTGAATATGAACTGGGAGGTTCAAGAGCACAGTCACCAGCACAGCTGCCACAGACTGGCAGGAATATTACACTTACTACACAAAAATAGAAAGGGATGATGTTTCCCTTCTCCCTAGAGCTACCCTTTTCCCAAAGAGGACCAGCCCCAGTTTTTATGTGCACCAGGAAGAGCTGCATTGCAGTGTGCCTGTGATTTAAGAATCACTGACAGCCTTCAGTGATTTTGTCACTCTGCAGCCTCACACAGAAATTTACTGACCAACTGGTGACCACTGTATCTTCAATTTCTTAGGCCAACTGAGATGGGAAAGATGCAAAACGAGTGCCATTAGATCAGTGGGTTTGAAAGGATAAAAGCAATCTGTCCTTGTTGAGAGGTGTTTGCTTCTCCACACTAAACACATCACCCAATATTAAACTTCAAAGCTCTGATGTAAAACCAAATAGTTCACAGACCCTTTAAAGTTTACCACAGCACTCAGTAAATCTAAGGAAAGAAAAAGTAGGACTCTTCTAGCATTTCTGTGTTGCATCATCCCTCTCCCTCTGCCCCACAAAACGCAGTGACATCTTTTGATATTTTGAATTCTTGTGGCTTTTTATAGCAACATAACACCAGATCACCTTATTTAAATTTTCAATTTATCATAAAACCCAGGAGTTTGTTATAAGAAATATCAATAAAAGCTTTAACATTTCACCAGCAATTTCAAACTGAGTTAACACAGAGATAACTGTGAAATGATTGTTTTTTAATCTCCTGTCTTTAAGTCACAGCAACAATTAACACACGAACTATTCCTGAACTATTTTTAAGAGAAAATTACAGCAAAATATCTGGTTATTGTAACCAGAAGCAGGTGCAGTTGAAAACATGGACATAATAGTGCTCAGCCACATTATTGAACCACAGAGACACAGGAGCAAAAGCACAAAATAAGAACAGAAATAACATAATAACAGTGCATGAAAGCATATTAAGAAGTTATGTCAAATTATTTAGCTGGGACCAATGCAATAGTACTCTTACCTTTATAAAATAAAATAGCTTTTAAGTGATTACTCCAAACTGTAAAGCTATGGTAAGCAGATCTTAAATATTTTTGAAGGTAAACTGCAAGAAATTTGCTTATCTCAAAATACATAAATATTTATATAAAATTAGTAGGTAGATCAAACTTCGGCTGTAAAAAACCTCACCTTCACTACTGTCCTTTTAAAATAGGTAAAGAGAAATAACCTCATCTGGAAACTAAAAATAGCATGAGTAATTTTATCATCTTTTCAAATTTTGCTATTATTCCCCTGGAATATAGTGACCTTACTGGCTTTGCTTACGTAAGCAGGAATTGATTACCTGGCTGGAGTTTTTCACGTAAGTGATTTTATGCGTATTTTATGCTAGACTGACCTTTCTGCTCTCTTTTTTGTATTCCACCTTTCACAGCAGTGATCCCCCATGCCAGAGCACAGCAGAAGGGTTTTGCTGCTCTCCAGCCGTGTCAGCATTTTATACACAAGAGAGGCAGGTCACACCAAGCAGTGGAGACACTCATGGGTCACAGGCAGACACTTCTTTTGGTTGAATACACCAATAAATCCATTTCCATCAGGCACATGGAGTCAGCACTGTCACAGCAGGGGCAGGACCTGTGCTGCACCACAGACCTGCAGCCAAGTGTCCTTCCCTAAATCCATCCCATGGGCCAAGGGCAAAGGAGTGTTGTAATGACAACAATACCAAACCTGGATGAATGGCCACCTGCTTATTTCCCCCTTAGTGAAGGCACATTCACCTGATGTCTTCTACAACCAGTGCTCACAATGGGATAAAGCAGGAGACACTTCCTGAACCACTGTCCTACATCCAGTTTCTTCCTTTCAGGGCTCAGTCCCAGTTTGTAACAGACTGTCACTCGTTTTTAAGAAAAGTTTTCCAAAAGAGACACGGTTCTCCCACATCTGTTGCTGTCTGGTAGACATGATGGGTTTTAATTATATTTAATATCATATAGGTAACCTGAGTTATTCCTAAGTGTCTTTCCATTTATTTGGAGCTACATTAAAACAGCCGCAGATGGTGTAAATAAAACAAACATTGATTTCACTGAATCCAATACTTTAGCCATGTGACTGCTTAAATAAAGTACATGGACTAAATAGGAGAGGTACCAAACAGATTAAAAAGGAAAAAAAAAAGTTTATCTTATAGCCAGTCATTAAACCATGTTCTCTGATTTCTTTGGGGTAGGCCCTCGTGATCCCTATTTTCACTTCTTTCTATTTTTGCAAGAGACATTTTTACAAATTCTAAGAACTTTTGGGCTCCAACAGTAGAAACCGATGTCAATGGCAAATGAAATTTGTATGTGAGCAGTAAGACCTCAAAAATTTGGATCGCCACCAGTATCAGTCTCATCATCAGATTTGATGTTTTCACAAGGTTAAGGACAAAAGAATCCAGAAGCAACCCAAAGACTGATGTTCCTTATCTTACTAACAATCCTCTCCAAACAACCCCCAAGGACGCATTTATGAAACTTGTTTTTATACAGGTTTTGTCACACGTTATTCAGCATCATTAAAAACAGTCTCCTGTGATGTAAGGAAAAATTTCTCAGCCAAAAGGCAGAAGTTCAGACTAAGAGTATTTTTGTTATAGTTAGGAAAATAAGCAAATATTAAACATTGTGCAAAACAACATTATTTATTTATTTTAATACCATATTTGATTTGAAAGTTTCAAGCACTGAAGACCAGAAAAACAAACTGAATTTTGCTTTTCTAAATACATCTCTATTCAGCATGGAAGCCATTAATTCTTAAGAGACACCAGAAATGTTGTTTAACATTTAGTTACTGCTGATTGCCTTTTTGGCTGCCAATTCTGGTTTGGGTTTTGAGTAATCCCAAGGTCTCCTGTTCTCTGTGTACCCGTAGAGCTTCCGCAGTGCCACCCGGGCAGCTTCTTCCTCTGCAGCAAGCAGTGTTTCCCCAGGGCCTTCAGCTAAAATCTTCTTATCACTTGGAGGAAAAAACATAAAATTACAAACATTTCCATCACGAAATCCTGAGCACCATTAATAAAATACTGTTCTTCTCCAGTGTCTGTAAATACCGAAGGTAATTTTTATATACACACAATCTAAACGTTTCTGTTGGTCTTTCCTGCAAAGATAAGTGGTTGTATATTGAACAATAGCAACTCAGATCAGAAATGTGTCCATTTCTTGGAGTAATGCCACTGTTCATTCAGACTCCTAACATAGCACTGATTCTTTACAGCATTCACTTTGTTAGCCCCGTTTAAAATATGCAAATTCATTACTCTGGTTGGCTTAAAGAGGAACTGAAATGCTTTTGTCTTTTCTCCTCCCCTGGTAAGGAAACATTTTCAAACTGCTTCAAAAGGACTGACAGAGAAGCTCTCCCAAGTTATGAAGTACATGCTCAGCTCTGTTTAATCAACACCTATGGACACTGAATGGGAGCAGTTCATAAAGGGACACCAGGGATCCCAGAAGAAAAATAATCAAAGTTCCTTTTGTTTTCATAAGATAATCAATCTTAGAAGGTATATAAACCAAAGCATGATAAATCAGAAGAAGTTAAGGCAACTTTGCTTATGTGTTGATCTGCAGTTTATTTAGGAAAGCAGCAGAGATATGGGTTTTGTCCTGTCCTAGGGAAGTGATGTCTGTTTATGTACCATCATAGTGATCTATGCTTAAATGCCTGATTTTATAAGGAAGTCACTGTAAGGTTTCTTTTCTGTACCGACTGGACCAGACCATCCTCCCTCCTCCCCACTCCCCAGTTAAATTAATTTCCCTTTAAATTAATATTGTACTAACCAGTACAACCCAACAAAGTAGACTGGCAGAACTGTGCTGACTCCCAGCTGCCTTGTAATCCTTGGTTCTGGAGCAGAGATATTCCTCTTGGCCAGTTCTTCCACTAGTAAGCCCATAGGATTTACAACTTCCCAGATCTCAAACAGGTCTTTTCCAATCAGCTGGGGAATAAAAAAATCCTAAACAAAAATATTTAGAAGTTACAATTAATGGCTTAACCTTCTTCTTAGTTGTCCCCTAATGAATATAAAAATATGAAGAGGCATTAACACAGTTGACAATAACTTGCTGAAATGAATGATGAAGCTGCCTCAGTGCCCTGTCCCAGTGAAGCTGCTACACTCTGGTTCTTGTTTAGCCACTGACAGACCTGTGCCTGGGGCAAAGTCAGCCCCAGACCCAGAGAAGAGACAGCATCAGCCTGAGAGAGCACAGCAACCAGCATGAGCTCAACAGGCTGCTGCCAAGCAAGAGCTGGTCCATCACATGAGTTTTGCACACACGCTGAAGAGAACGTGCAAACCCTTGGGACTTCAACCTGTTTGGATCATCCTCTTGCCTGTAAACTGCTATTTGCACCTAAAAATTTAACAAACACTTCATTGCAAAACTAAAACTAAGTGAAAAGCATGAGTGAAATGACAATAGCTGCTAAAACTACTTCAACGTTTTTGTATGAAATATCTTTAGGTGTTTGCACTCCTCAATGCAAAACCTATTAAGTCACGCCCTGTTTATATGTTGGGTTTTTTTTTAAATTTAAGATATATGTGATCTCACATGGAATAATTTAATTATCTGATAGTGCATAGAATATAATGCTTTCCCTTAGCAAGGGAAATACTAATATCAAGCAAATACTAATATCACCACTATAAACCAGAAGTGTATGATTTTATGTACTCGATCATCCTGTGCTTTTTAATGGAAATAACTCACCAAACAACCCAAAATAAAAAACCCAAGACCCCTGTTCACCACCACCAATGAGCAGACCCAAATGTTAAACTGTCTTGCTACAAGTGTTGTCAAACTCCTGCCAATCTCCCCGGATCACAAGACAATATTGATCGGACCTACCCTGACAAAGACCCCCGTCCTCTCAGCCCCGCTGCTCTCCAGCAGGGCTCCTACCACAGCCAGGAACGTTCTCTGCAGCACCTGTGGTGGGGCTGGGAAATCTCTGCACAGCGTCAAGTCCTGGATAGAGAGGTTTTGAGCCACATACGAGACAAGTTCCTGACTGGTCAGAAAATTAACAAGCGCTTCTATGCCCCTCGCAGGCAAATCTGGGTAGGCGCCTTCAAAGCACTGAGTCAGGTAAGTGCGGGCGAAGCGCAGCCCCTGTTCCGCGAGGTTCCCGTTATCCCGGAGATTCAGGGCAACCGTGTCCTTGTCCAGCCCAAGCTCCCGGCGCTTCGCCTCCTCGCTTTCGATGTAACAAGAATTGACAAACGCGGTCTTGAGAATATCCAGAGAGAAGTTTTCCTGCAGCCGGTGGCTGAAGGCCTGGATCTCCGCGTGGTAATCCCAGTTGGGCTGCTCGGACCTGCGGGCACGGGAAGGACCAGCTCAGGAACACAACGAGTCACCCGCGCCCTTCGGCTGATCCACAGGGAGCGGAAAATGGAATTGAGCTGTGTTTAGATACCCAACCCAGTATCTAAATCCCTGCTGTCGGACACTGCCGGTCTCGCATCACCGACTGCCTGCCACGTTCAACCGGGTCTACGCTGACCTGCGGAGCTAAACCCACCCCGCTCCAAAGCGTGACCAGACGGTGCCCAAACGTTTTGATTTTCTCGATTTCTGGAGCTGCCTCAACCCTTCCCCGAGCCCCGCACCGCCCTCCCGCACCGCCCCCGCAGGGCCCTCACCGCCGCTGTGGCGGCGCCTGCAGCCGCTGCATTTCCAGGTACGCGCGGAGCCATCGCTTCTTCTCGGGGGGCGGCCCGGAGCTGAACGCGGGGCCCGGCGCGCACCGCCCGGGCCCGGCCGCGGGCAGGAGCGGCCGCACCGCCCGCAGGAGCAGCCGCGCGGCCATGGCGGGATCGGCCCCGCCCCGCTGGTTCCGGGAGGCGGAACCGGCCCCGGGATCTGCGGCCGCCTCCCCCGGCCCGAGGGGTAGGAGCGGAGTAGCTGCAGCGCCGGAGCTCCCGGCTCACAGCTCCCGGCTCGGGGTGTTTCGGGGCGGGACCCTCCGGCCGGGGTCCCGCCAGCCCTCGGGGCAGGAGAGCGCCGGGAGGGCGGAGCAGCGCCCAGGGCTGAGAGAGGAGCCGGGAGCGGGTCCCGCAGCAGCGCAACGCGCCCCACGGGCAGGCGTTCCTAAAAATGGTTTGGAGTTCCGTTCCCATACGCAAGACAAAGTCCGGTTTTGCGCCCTTAGAAGCAGCTTTATTTTTTACTATCGCCTATCCAATTCTTTGTACAATCTGTCAATCCTCACTTGCACAATTCAGACAATACACCTTCAGGATAAAGGTCATGGTATAAAACTCATGAAAACGCAGAAAATGTGCAAAGCAGGCCTGGCCCTTTGTATTGTCTTCCCCTAAAAGACAAAGGCACACATTTCAACATTCATGGTAAGAAAACATGCACAGCAAACGCCCCAAATACCCGATGGAGTCACATAAGAGTAAACAAAGCTCAGAAAGGACATATGTCACAGCCATGTGCAGAGAAGCCAAGGAAGCAGGGACAGCAGTCTGTGCAGCAGCGCCACAGCCACACAACATCTCCGTGACAGGAAATACATAACAGCAGCATTCCTTCAGGCAGCTCCAGCACTCCTGTCAAGATCCTGACGCCTTCTCATGCCGGTGCTCCCAGAACCACCTGTCCTTACCAGGACCAGCTTCACCGGGCACCGGTGGCTGTCCCAGCCCGTGGGTCCCTCTGTGCCGAGGCAGCCTGGGACTGTTCTGTGGCCTCTCTGCTGCAGGGTGAGCGAGGACAGCGCTGAAAATGGCCCTGGGTCCTTCTTTTCTGCAGCCGCTGTGGATCATCATCTCTTCACCCACCTGTGCACCTCCAGAACCCAGAAATGGTCCCGCACACTGGTCCAGGTCCAGCTGTTCTAGGGAAGGTCCTCTTTGAAGCAGCGTTCTATCGCACACTGACACTCTGGGCTGTTCCGTTCCCCCAGGTGAAGGGGCGGTGGCTGCTCCAGCACTGCAGGGGAGCGACAGCTGCTGCCGTGCAGGGGCACAAAGGCACCACCAGCCCGCAGAGAGGCAGAGGCCCCCTCAGCACTCCCACAGGCAGTATCCGCCAAAAAGGGTGGTGGATCCCAGCATGAGATGTTTAAACTGAACTGGTACTGAGGAGCACCAGGCTGGCTTCCCCTAAGTGCCCCACACACCAACACCACAATGCACAGGGGACAGGAGCCTACAGCAGGAGCTGTTCAAGCCCCACTACTACTAACTTCAAAGATCAATAATTTAGATAAAACCTCAAATAAATTTTCTTAAAATAATATTAAACAATGATTTGGGGTTGGGTTTTTTCCAAGAGTTTTATTAAATATACTACATCAATATCTTGTATTCCATCATCTTTTTATCACTCACAGACTGACTTGCTTAAAAATGTATTTTATAGAAAAACATCTGCAAAATTAAACCTAAAAAAAATACATATTACACACTTCTGGACAATCTGCATGTTAGCAAAGAATTCCTTTTATTTTTTGACCTGAACATGTACTTAAAGAACATACTCATGAAACAGGACACACTCCTTGATTATGGCACACCTCAAACTACTTGGACTAAAGGAAAACTAGAGCAATTGTTTAATTGCATCTAACAAAAGAACAATAAAAATGTCTTTTTATTCCTTTGTTTTTGTATTATTTTCTTTTTTTTCCAAACCCATTCCATTTGTTCTCTTCCCACCACAACAAAACCTCCAGTGGTTAGTCCCAGAGGTCACTTACAGAATCCTTACACTGCATGAAGCAAACTTCCTATGGGCTGATCCCTGTTTACACAGAAGCATGCAAAGGAGGATACTGCAGTATTTGCAATGCAAATCTATTAAATACGTTATAACTGAACAACAAGGTGTCCCTTTAACACTGCAATTCTAGAGCCTTTATCTGTGTGGAAGTTTCCAGTGTACGAATTATAAAACAGCATACAATTCAGAAACAGAAACAAGGAATTTTGCAAATTGTTGGTGTTTTCAACTAGGAAATCTTTCTGAGAGCTGTGTCTAGCGCCGAAACCAAAGCCAGCTATTGAGTAGCCAGAAAGCCACAGTAATTGAATACATGATCATTTCCCTCTTAGCACGCTCCTTGTTTTCTTCTTCCAGAAGCTGCAGACGGCGATTAAGTTTGATTATCTAAAAATAAATAAAGGCTTTTAATACTTCATTAAAAGTTGCCAGACTTTCTAGAAGCTTCTGATTAGCCATGTAAAATTAGTGTCTCAAACAGATGTTAACCAGCTGATAATGCGACTTTCTATCTTCAGATCTTGTTGTCCCTAGTAAGTAGAACAGGAATGGAGTCAGATTCTCCAGATTTCCAGAACAATACAGGAGGACACTCCAGCAGGGGCACAAGAGAGGAACCCTTGCCATACATTATGGGTACCTTTGCACTCACCATTTTACCACTACAGCCTTGTCTGAATATTGTCAGCTACTGTGCTTTACATACCTGTCTTCTTAAGGAAGCAGCATCAACAACTGTCATGTCATCTGGGGTTCCCTCGAGTGTCGTATCAAAGTTGGTGAGACCATATCTATCAAACAAAGAAGATGGCTTAGCTCTCTCAGCCACAGGAATATTAGCAAATGTCATATTTTATCAACATTCTAGTAGATGGTGGTGACAGAGAGAATGATTATAACGTTTTTTTTCAGCTGTTACAGAGGTGAATTTCTACAGTGTCCCAACTGAGTCAAGCACAAACACATATGAAGTGGATAAGTGCTTCACTGAATTGTTTGATTGCTTCACATTTAAATACTTTTGAAGATTCTCCACACAGACAGACTTCTTGCTAACACATGGTTACTCAAAAAACTGTTTCCAGTTATGTAACTGATTCATGAAACCCAAACATTGCCTGAGCTAAAGTGCCAGTTGCAAGAGACCTGGCAACAGATTAGAAATTACCCAACAGAGACTCAGAAAGAATTGGGTGTTTTATCCCGAGTACCTACTTAAATATCCCAAGAGGACACTTACTGAGATTAAGAACCTCAGTGACATTAATCTCAGTATTTTACGTAGAGAACCTGGCAAATAAAAAGTCCAGTGCAGAGTCACTCACTGCTTGGTGAACTTTGTGTGCATTAGGAAGTTTATTCCCAGGGCACTCTCAGTTTTCTTTAAGTAGCAATTCAGAGACAGCACTATTCTAACTCCAGGGAAAGTTGACTAAATACAGAACATGTATTATCAGTTGGGAAGTGGCAGAAAGTCTACATAGAGTGTGTGTTTTGATCACCCAAGTGCAATCTCTTTACCAGATTTCTTTCAAACAACTAACAGGTAAAAGCAGTTCCTGATCCTCCATCTACCCCTAAGCTTCTTACTTTCCATCTTCAAATCTTTAGCTCCCTAACCCACTTTCTCATTAGGACCTGCAAAGAACTGCTGCAAACAGCTTAGGAAATGGAACAAAATAAGATCAAGGCTACCAAATTCACAACAAATATACCTAAAAGAATGTTTAACATATAATGACAATTAAAGGTCAACTTCAAATAATATCAGTAGAATTGCTGGAGCTTGCAGGACGCACTTAAGTGCAGAAACTACTTTTGAAGTTTACATTCTTTCACCACTTTCAGGAAACTTCTCTAGAATACCGTTAGCTCAGGCAACACCCTCCCCTCCCCTCAGACAGACAAACTGTCAAGATTCCATGTATCACTGTTCATTAATATAGTTTCTAAATGAGAACTGCTATTTCTAGGTCGGAGTTGCATTAGTCTGGATAACAATGAGGTCCTTGAGCTTTGCACACTCAAAACCATAACTTTATTTACTCTACAGGTCCTCTGAAAGCCAAAGAGATTTCTGATGAGGGTCTTTTCATTGCCATGTTTTTATTTGTAGTAGATGGTAAAAAATCTAGAAAATTCCACCAGAGCAGTTGTCCTTCACCATCTCCTGGGAAAGGCAGGGAGGCTCAGCATTTTCAGTGAGATGGGCATGGCTCCCTCCCACATCAATTAAATCACATCAATTAAATATGAAGTCAGTGTATCACTACTGCTCTACCAATCAAATCAAGAGGGTTACCAGAAAGAAATCCCTTGAGATATCTCTTGGACTGTTTCAAAAACCGAATTCCTGAGTTATAGAATAATCACCTGCTTGAATTGTTATTATTTAAGCAGAAATGTGACCTCCATTTTGATGGAAACGCAGAATTGTAAATGGCAAAGGGAAGCAACAGATGTAGAAGGGCCTATATTTTTTCCATCACCCTGACCATGAGAATATGTGTCAACCTCATATCCAGTTCCACTGGAATCATGTCAGGCTGCCAAGACAATGGCAGCAAAAAGGCATCCAGCTACAACTAACACTCATGTTACTGAGAAACACCTGCCAATATTAGGTGATGTAAGGCCAAATTTTCTAGCAAGCTCATTACTAAATAGCAAATACTTGAAATATACCACTAATGTAATTTCAAGAGCCTCTCCTCACATATTAGTCTGAGTCAGAATTCTGCAGCACACTGTATCTATCAAACAACTGAGGTCTGTGCAGGTGACTTGGATGGCCTGAAATATCTCAAGAGTTGAGAGGGAGCATAAAAAGGAGTATTGTTTTAAAATAAGATCATTAGGAAGAGGGAAACAGAAACCTGAATTTTAGAATCTAAATTAATGGATCATGACTAACAAAAAAATACTCTTTACCTGGTGTTGTCATGATGAGGGTTAGAGGAAGTGATAGCAGCTGACCCACCACGTAACATTGGCCTACAGCAGGTTTTTGTAGATAGAAAGCACAAGACAGAAATAGGAAACGACAAACAGAGATAAGAGGTAAAACACACAGAACAAAGGAACTTCAAAATACTTACACATGTACTGTATTATATTTCAATACAACTTCTATTTATTTTGTTGTAAATTGCTGTTTCATATTTCTCTTATTCCAATTTAATCAACACTGAATGTTTTTGCAGCTAACACATGTAAGCAATTTTTTGATGATACAGCTTCATGTATGGAAGACAAACTATTGGAGTAGAGATTTGGGTGGAGAATATCAGCCTTTTAAAACAACCATGGGAAACTTCAGATTAAAAAAAAAATCCCCCAAAAGTAAAACCTCACCCAACAACAATGGGAAAACAATAAGTGTATCTACATATACTTATAAAAGTTTAATCATCCTCTCCTCCCTCTAGGAAGAGGGGAGATTTGTCTTTTCTGTATTCATCTATGCTGGATGTAATTCAGACAAGCTGAGCTGGTAGCCTAAGGACCATGTATGGCCTGCAGAGAGGTAGATCTCTCCAAGAAGTAACTACAAGCTTCAAATGGATGGTATGAACATCCTTGCAAGAATTACTTTTTAAATTTCTTTTTCTTTCTAGGCAGAGAGGAAGGAAAGGTAGAGCTTTTAAAACTGCTGCAACTGTATAATACACATTAAGTTTGCAGTAAGAAGTTACTGCATTGCAGTTTTCAGAAGAGGTGAATACCAGCAGTACCTTCTGACCACGCTGGTACAAACTGCTTTCTGTGCCTCTGGTAATGAGGTATTAGTGTTCCACATCACAGATGTGTAACAAACTGTTCAGGAGCCTGAAATCTCTTTTCAATCTCTTTTGTTTTCCCAATGCCAACTGGACACACTTCTACCATGCAATTAACCCACGGATACTGCTTTAGAAAATTAAAGACAGAGACAATCTTAGTCTGAAGATGTTTAGAGCAGGTCCATGTAGGAGGCAGAGCTTTGGTGCTGAGGTGGCTGTGAGAACACTGGCCTGGCCTGAAAATGAGCAAGAACGATGCAAAAACATCATAATTACTAGTTTCACTTAAAAGGATCAGGATCCAGGAACCTTGGCAAACTCTGCTACCTGGTGCAATACTTACTAGAACTAGGTCCTACTGGAGTCAGCACCACAGGTGCCTACCACAGCGTTCTTCTCTCTGGCACTTAAACCAGCATGATGTGCTTTACAAAAGAGAAAGCCTCACTTCCAATACACCCAATAAAAGAACATTCTTACCTAAATGCATCAGGTCTTGCAGAAAGTTATCACAACCAAAAGGTATTCCTAATCAGAGAAGTAATTCAACTAAAGTCCTGTCTAACAGATGCTACAACTAAATATTTTGAGAAACTGTAAAAAAAATTGAACAAACAGCAGCTATGGAAAGGTCACAGAACTTCTCTGAGAGCATAAGACACCTGTAACTAACTGGCAGAGATGTGAATGCCAGTATGCCAGTATCCAGCAGGCATTTCCCACACCATTTGACACAGGACAACATTTGGATCTTGTGTAATGAGAATGATTTTGTGTAACAGGTCTCGCACTGTCTAAACTCAGCCTCTGTGCTAACTTTTGGCAAACATTTTCCACACTACTCTTGTTTACAGTGTTTTTTACACTACTCTTCCCAAGAAAAGCCACAGGCTTGGATGCAGTTGAGGGCAGAGGAAGGCACAAAACCAGAGCACTTGGGGATCTGTGCAAGTCAGGAACTTAATCTGAAGACAAGACTTTAATCCCACTTCCCAACACAGCCAGCACATCAAGCTGCACATGATTTCTTTCTCTTCTTTGCAGTTCGCATTTTATTTATTTACAGGTGGACTCAAATGGAACACCACAATATTCCCCTACTTCTTATACATTCCTACTTGCTTGTTTTTATATATCAGAACTGATTATATAGATCATAGTGGCCTCATTACTGAGATCACCTTACCATAAAATCAGCAGCAAGTTTTTTGGTAAATACAGAATGCACAAGTATAATTTAAGAAAGCTATTAAATACATGTCCTTCTTTAAAAATGTTAAGTGTACATTAGAACTTTGAATTTTCTGGCTACTTCTGTGAATTTCACCCTAAACATTAATGTATGATCAGGAGAAGCCATAACTCCAAGGTCCTGTGTACTTTCTGCAAATAGCAGCAGCCTGAAACTTGAGGGGAATGCACAGTGGGAAATAACAGTGGGAAAAGTGGCAGCAGGACAATGACCAACTGAATCTGGTCTGTCTTCCCCTGCTTTGAGAAGAGCACACAAGAGAAATAACCACAGTGATGATGCAATCAAACACATGGTCTGGGAGGAAAACAACAAGGAGTGGACAATCTCGGTGCTTGCGTCCGACTTCCACTGCTCCTGTTGCTGCACACAGGGGACTGCAGCCCTCACACACTCTCTGCTCACCAGAGGCAGCAGCTCTGTTCACCTCTTGCTGCACTTGAAAAAGTGGAGATCTCTGGAAATCTCAGGCCATAAGACTGGGCAGTAGGACTTAATGGACGAGTTCTGAACATGAATTGGGTAAGCTTATAAGGTACAGGAAGGACAGTGACTGATCAAACTGCTCTCCTTGCACGTCTCAGTGCTGCAAGCAGTTACTTCAATACAGTAACAGCTTTTCCCAGCCTCCTTCACACTTGCAGACGCATTTTATTTTCTTCTGAACTGTATTACCCCACTCCAGAGTCAGGTGTAGCCCTCTTGGATGGTCTTAACTTGCATCCAACTTTATTTCTACAATGAAGAATATAATTCACTTTCTCAATATAAAACGTGATCTTGTTACATCTCAGGGTATGATTATGTGGATGAAGTCTGCCATTTAAAAAGAACTGTGGCTTTTTCCAGGAGATCATAAAGAAAGGAAATGATAAATATCTATGCTTTTTTCTTGTAAATAAAATGGTACTGACTCAAGAAATGAAGAACAGTTTAGATAAAGTACACAACTCTACACAGATATTAAATTGCCTTTTTTCCTGCATTTAACACATCAATAAAATCTCCTTACATACAAGGAGATTTTTGGGGCTTGTTGTTTGGGTTTGCCTTTTTTGTTGCCTAGAGCATAAAAGATCTGTCTTTGAAAGACACTCACTAGGTGTAGGTCTTACAGTCATTCAAAAGAAATTGAAACAGAAAAATGGTTAGAACTAGAAAATAAAACTGACCTATTGTCCTTGTCCAAGCTGAAGGAAATGCAAGTGTAAACAGACAGTGCAAACAGTGATCATTAAATTGTTCCTCACTGAAATAACCCATAAGTGAGCAGTGCTGGCTGGACTAGCATAACCCATTATCTGCAGCAGTACAATCAGCACCTACCGTTAGCAGTTTTAGTAGACTGGAAAATGTTTTTTTGGGGAAAAAAAAAGACAAGCCATGAAACAAGTTAAAAATATTTCCATTGAGTAACCAACAGCCAGATCTTATTAAGTTTAAAGGATCCCTTCTAGTATTTAAGCACAACATGTTAAAATAGGTAAGGTTTTGAGATAGAAAGCACATTACACAGAGCAAAAGAACAGAGTGCAGGTTTGGAGCAATTTAAAATGAACAGTATTTTGCAACCATGCAAGTGGATCATCCAAATTTCACATTCCTAAGCCAGATGTAATGTAAGTGTCTAAACACCCAGCCACTAAGAATACACTTTCACCTTGTTAAAAAGTTCATTATTTTGGCACCTATTTGTCCATAGGTGACTAGAAACAGGTTTCCCTTTCCTTGTAGAAAGGTTAGTAAGAACACTTCAAAAATTAACCCAAACCAAGATGAGTAATGCATCTTTTGTAGTATCCAGACCCTTAGAAATTATTTCTGATAATTGAAGTAAATTGAAAGTGTATGTATGCATATTTGTTTGTTTTGCAGAATTCAAGAACACACAGGTAAGAAGGTGCATAGTGGAAGCCAGGAATGAAACCTGTCAGCTTCACTGCAGACTGGGGAAAGGGCTGGAATTTCAATCTATATTTAACAAGGGCTCTTGGCAGAGGATCCGTAAATGCTACTGTTCACAGACAGTACAAGTCCTTCTTATCTGAGAGCTTTAATTTGGTAAAATAATCTTCTAACTTCATCTAATTTTAATATTTATAAGGAAAAAAAGGTATGGATGCCCAATTGTTGATAGGCATCAAAATTTTAATTTTTACAGCCTGACATTCCATAGCATTAACTAATGCCCTGGTTAAGTACCCAGTTTGCAGAATTTCAAGGGGAACTATGCATCTTATTTTACTGGTTTTTTTGAGTCCCAGTTTAAGAACATAAAGGTCAGTGAGACTGAAGTTCTTTCTGGACTTCTCTACAATTCAGAGATGTTAATATAGGCATTTATATACTGTCAGGTCAGCAAAGATGGTGAGCTATTGGAGGTGCCAGTTTGGAAAGTGACTGCAAAAGCACAGACATTCACAGTAAGATTGGCTTGATAGTCATTTCATTACCAAAACAACTAGAAAGCAAATAATTCAACTTCACACTATAAATATTAAGTGTGTTGCTGGGATATCAGCAGAAGCAGATGGCAAATTTCAAAGAACTTGCTAGCACAGGCTCACTGAAAGGCTGCAGGAGAAATGAGCAGCTCCTCATAATGTTGCCAATTATCTCCTCTAATTCAACCTTCTGGCAAGCCCCAGAGGTCTGAGCTAGCCCTACACCAGAGACTGTGTGCAATTCTTCACTGAATTCCTGTGCTAGCATACTATCAAAATGAAAACTGCTTTTGGTAAATTAAAGTTGCCATTATTAGTGTTTATAAATGTCTCTACAGAGTTAAACATGTCATTCTTTTAACACTTACAAGGGCCAAAACACAACAATCCAAGGATGCATCAAGTGGGCAAAAATCCACTGAAAAGAATGGAAATACAATACAGGGATTGCCATGAGGCTTGTTCTGGCTCATTACCTCTGCAAGTGTCAGGTTATCCATAAAATCAGAAACAGCAATAATCAGAGGAGCAACCAGCTTCTCACTGCTTTCCTTGCTCTCAGCATCCAAAGTGGCCACCATCAGTCAACCAGAGATAACTATTCCCAACATAAACTGAAACAGCCTCAAGTCTTGACACATTATCAAAAGAGTCTACAATAGTTTGCATAATATTCCACCCTGTTTCTGCACATTTGTTTTAATGGTTTATGACAACATCAACCCAATCTTATTGATTTGCACCACTGCTCACCAATAGAAAAGCAGAAGACAAGGCTAGTAAATTTGCAGGCTCAGGGTCAAGTATTAATTGCAGAAAACAGTGACAATCTCAGAACAGCAAAACCCCTTGCAGTCACAGGCTAACCCTTCCTATTTTGATTTTTACTTGTAAGGAAACAAAAGCCTGTATTTGAAAACAGAAGCATTTTGAAATGTGAATTTTGGACATTTAAATTGCTTATGAAGAGTGAAAGCAAAGGAAAAGCAAAAGCAAATAATTCCATCTCATTATTTTGTAAACAGAAATCAAACTCCACTAAAAAGGAGAAAAGAAAAAAAAATTAAAAAAAGGCAGCAAAAGCTGGCAGAATCAGTGACAACCAATCACCTGCGGTTTTAATCCGGCACATCAAAGACCNAAATGTGACAACAGATCAAGGTAGCATTTTGGCTTGCACATGAACAAGTTTAAAGGCAACTGTAACAAATTAAAAAAAAAAATTCACATCCCAGTGACAAGAAATTACATGATATGACTTGTTGACTATGATGCAAAAGAGATTATTTAAAATATGCAGGTCTGAAATTCAAACGTGACCATTTGGATTATACAAACCTTGTAATCAGAGAGAAATGTGCTTTGATAAACTGCCTGTGATCTGCTTTTTTTATATTCAAACTGATTTCACCCACATTTTCCTGTACACATCAAGATTTATTTTAATCTGGAAACTTTAATTAAAGGTGAGAGGCTCTTTTAGTAGGATGTAATTTATGTTAACTTAGTTGTAAATATTAATGCAAACCAAGTGTGAGGTACTGTACCCTTCAAATCCTGGGAGAGCTTTTATTCCTAGATTAGCACCCACAATTCAACACATTTCCTCGCCACTTATGCTTTGCTCCAACAGTTTTTGGATTTAGAACATCAATCTTTCTGTCCCTGGCTTTTATAATAAAACATTAGTGGCTGAGTGCTTGGAAACTGGTTTGACATTTGGATAATCTCTAGCTGGGTCAGAATTCTATGGATACCCTTATTTTGAATTGTTGCTCTGCAACTGGCTGCTACCAAGATCACAAAACCGAGTAAGAAAGAAAATTCAGTTGAATAGACCTGATTCAAAGCATGTTGCATGAATGTCACTTTATCCACAGCAGAGTTCAGCCCTCCTGTGCTTCAAAGGACATTCCAAGACTGCAGAGACTGGTTGTTTGACTGATCCTGGGCATTGTTTATTACCTAAACTGCAGGTATCTTTTCATGCTGCTAGAGAGTACACTTGGGCAAGTAAAAACAAGAGGGATACATCAATAAATATCTAGTAGCTTCTGTGGAGCTTTTATTGAAGGGCAGGATTGGAGGAGCAGGGGGGGAAGAGAGAAGCCAAATTTTTCTTCTGTCTTTTTTTTAGGATTTGAAATTACTGTCTGTAAACATATGATACATGTCCTTTGGACTACATCAGAGACCATAGAGAAGAAATATTATAAAGCAATTATCTGATATACAAATAAGCCCAGATGACATAAGGAAAAAAATCTCTAACATAAGGAAAATTCTCTAGTATTTAGTATGAGCACTAATCATTAGACATTGTGTTAATTCCCCTTCTCTCCTCCATTTCTAATTAAATAGTCATAGTTCTAGATACAGCTTTGTTTCAAATTTCTGAAAAGAATTCTTACAACCAGCTACTTATTTTACAACTCCCTGGTTACAAACACCAGTCATTTCCAGAGTTTGGAATGAAAAGAAACAACATGGAATTAGGGTCATTACTATGAGAAAGCACAGTAACATCCTGCTATATGCAGAGTTTTTAGCTTAGCAGTAATTTCCCCTAAACCTTCTCAAAGTATTTGTGATGTACACAGGCTTTATTTCAGGTATTTCTCTAACTTGCAGTTCTGAAATATCAAATGAGAGGTAAATAGATTTAGCTAGGTAAGATTACTTTAATTTCCATACAGACAGACTGTATTCTCATTAAAGATGTGCACACCATCACCTTTTCCTCCACGACTTGCATGAAGAACAGAATTTCTCAAACTGTGAAACTCAACTCTCTAGAGACATGTTTTTCTAAGGAAAAGTCTTGAAGCGAAAAAAAAAATTAAGTGCTGTCCACTTCTCCATGCACTCCTAGTGATTTGCTGACTTCTAATAAAGAAGTGGAATCTTTGCATTCAACACTGGCTGGCAGTGACCAACAAAAAGGTTTGTTTCTCCAACTATTCAAAAGTCAAACAAACTAAAGCTCTTTTGAAATTTAACTTCTTTTTAACAAAAGAGCTCTATGTTAAAGCAGTCCCTTTCATTTGCTGTCAGGTGGTTTTCCCTATGTTCTTTACACAAGGAAATGATTTGGCCAAGTTTGAGAAACCCTGAAGCAAAATTAGAAACCAAACATTCAGNAAAAAAAAATTAAAAAAAGGCAGCAAAAGCTGGCAGAATCAGTGACAACCAATCACCTGCGGTTTTCATCCAGCACATCCAAGACCTGCTGGTAAGCCCTACGAGTGGAAGACTGGATAAACGACAAAATGCCACGAGCAGAGTAAAGATTAGTTCCATCTTCAGGTAACATATTGGGAGGACAGACACGAGCCTGTTGCAGTGATGGTGTCACACTGTTTGTACAAGCACAGTAAATGAAGAGAGAAATACTGTAGTCAGATTTTAAATTAAAAAAAAACCTTTTCAGATACACCCCATTCCAAAAGGCTCATTACTTGCTTTTGGTTGACCCTTCTCCCACCACCTTAAGGCAACACTCCCAAATTCTAGTTGTTTAGGGATTATGAGCTACATTGACATATGTTCTTCAGAAAGAAACTCATGTAGTAACCCCAGGACACCGTATTGATCTGTTATACAGGTTAGTTTTAGAAAGTGCTTGTACAGCTAAATCTGTCCATGTTGAAGTCAGTATTCAAGTCCCCACTGACATCCATAAGAAGTGTTTTTAAAAGCATTGGCATCTTAAGAAAATCCTACACAATCTCTTTTCAAAACACAGGTCTATTTCAATAGGGAGAATCTCTCACAGAGCCCTTTCAACAAAATTTTGTTGAAAATGTGACAACAGATCAAGGTAGCATTTTGGCTTGCACATGAACAAGTTTAAAGGCAACTGTAACAAATTAAAAAAAAAAATTCACATCCCAGTGACAAGAAATTACATGATATGACTTGTTGACTATGATGCAAAAGAGATTATTTAAAATATGCAGGTCTGAAATTCAAACGTGACCATTTGGATTATACAAACCTTGTAATCAGAGAGAAATGTGCTTTGATAAACTGCCTGTGATCTGCTTTTTTTATATTCAAACTGATTTCACCCACATTTTCCTGTACACATCAAGATTTATTTTAATCTGGAAACTTTAATTAAAGGTGAGAGGCTCTTTTAGTAGGATGTAATTTATGTTAACTTAGTTGTAAATATTAATGCAAACCAAGTGTGAGGTACTGT
>VYZS01075428.1:2591-20386 GCA_013400695.1 Neodrepanis coruscans | reverse complement strand
GAAGTGGAATCTTTGCATTCAACACTGGCTGGCAGTGACCAACAAAAAGGTTTGTTTCTCCAACTATTCAAAAGTCAAACAAACTAAAGCTCTTTTGAAATTTAACTTCTTTTTAACAAAAGAGCTCTATGTTAAAGCAGTCCCTTTCATTTGCTGTCAGGTGGTTTTCCCTATGTTCTTTACACAAGGAAATGATTTGGCCAAGTTTGAGAAACCCTGAAGCAAAATTAGAAACCAAACATTCAGTGTGGCAAAGGCTGTTTCACATATTATATTCTAAACTACAGATACTTAGTCAGAATATTAGTATTGCAGAGAGCTACATAATTAAACACACTCTTGACTTTCATAGACCAGGTAACATTTAGGCTTACGTGGAATCCTCAGTCGAAAGAGGTGACTGGAACCGTGGCATTTTATTTCTTGGGACAGTATCTGATCTGTGCCACCTTGAATAATAATTGTGATCTCTTGAGTAAGCATCCTTATAAATAGAGGGATTGTAATTTAGAGAGCTGCCATTATTATATTATTACTATGCAGACAGTTATTGTACCAGCAGGTACCTACTTGTTAGTCTCAGGTTTCCTAGAAGCATTTGAGAATTACTGTTTTTAACGAAGCCCAAGCACCAAAAAGTTCTCAGAACTGTCTCTGCATGCAACTGGATGACAAGAAAAGAAAGACAACAGAAAAGAAACAACTACTTGTACCATGTCAAGAACACTATGATAGGGAGCCCAGCCAACTCTCACTGCCATCCCACAATCTCTTCCAGAATGTTTAATTTTGTCACTTTTTAAGTCAAGCACTGGAATTTCACAAAGTACATCTAAGTATTTTGTCCAAGGATGACAACAGTGTCCTAGACTAAAACTTAACAATCATAGTCTTATTTAGAAAAACAAAGGCTTTAAAAGGCAGTGCTCCATGTGCCTTTTCCATGGAGTCCTCATCATGGCATCTGAGCAGACTATCATGTCTATCACAGAGTTGAATCAAGGGGGTAAGAGAAACAAGCATTTAAAAATGAAAGGTTTTGTATTTTTTATAGGAATTAAATATTTTAAGTGAAATGTAGGCTTTCTTTCCTATTTCAAGATGTAAACCAGACTCACACAAGCACAGGAATAAAGAGCTGATCTTACCAAGTTAGAGTGCCATAGCATTTGTTATTGCACAAACTATTTAGATATGATATGAATTTAGAAGTCAGCCAGTTTTGACAAAGCAGCAATGTATCATTTTTTTCAGCCAACAACACTGGATATAAGAACTGTAGGAGCTGTGAGTTTCTTGTGGTTTTGTACCACTGAAAAATCTAGCCTTTCTGGCTAAATTTCAAGGCGATATGAGGTAACAATGATGTTTTCTGTAGTACACAGAATACATTTAGATGAAACTTGCCATTTT
The DNA here is from genome assembly GCA_013400695.1 of Neodrepanis coruscans. Lineage (NCBI taxonomy): Eukaryota > Metazoa > Chordata > Aves > Passeriformes > Philepittidae > Neodrepanis > Neodrepanis coruscans. The sequence continues at coordinate 18,973 of VYZS01075428.1, read as the reverse complement.
TTTGCGTTTATGTTATATACCCTGTGGGCTTAAATTGAGAGGTGACAAGAGGTTCCTTTTTCACCAAGTTCAAAAGGCCTGGCTGTCCTGGATTTGTGGGAGCCACACAAGCTCCACTGTGAACTTGGTGTTTTCACAATTTGAATTCTCAAAACATTCTCCTGAGAGTTAGATGGGTACAGAGTCACATTCTCCACTTGGAGATTGACAAAGCCTGGTATGAGGTAAAGATGTCAGACTCAGCATCACCAAGGGTGCCACAGCATTCAAAGTGATTTCTTTTCTTGGATCATACTGTGTCAGAAGAGGCAATTATGACAGAGAAAGAAGCAATTTCTAGGAACACGTGCAGCAAAGAGCATGGATACAGCAGGCTCAGTATCAGCTGTTCTTTTTCATACAAATGAGAGAAGAGATCCTGGATCAATTGAAAAGACACTCTAATGGGAAGTGCTTGGCATTGGAAGTTTGATTTATTTGACAGACCTTATGCAATGACTAGCATGGGCATCAAAGAGAGGAAAACTAATCTCCAGGTATGTCACAATTTCCTGGCTTTTGTAAATGATAAACTGAGTCATGACAGCTACCAGCTGTATGTTCCTTGAGCACATCCTTTTAAAATTTACAGGATTTCAAATGCATATTGTATTCCTAAGCCTCTGAAGGACTACTAGCAGATTAAAAACTATGATATCAAATAATATCTAGACCATTTAAAACCAGTAATTCTATATACAGCTACTGAATAACAGCAAAGCACACAGGTGAGTTTTACAGATTTAGGATTTTCAGATTCAAGAAGTCCAGACATGTGAGAAATCTGACAGGAACTGGATACATCCAGTCAGAGCTGATCTCGCTCTTTTCTTAGATGGCTGGCTGGGCAGACATGGCCCACGACTTTTGTAAGACTAAACTAACCTCGGGGAGCAAGTGTAAAGCAATTTCAAGAAATCACAAGAATTTCACCATCTGTTTTAAGTGGAATCAAAGACTGGCAAAGCAGAGCTGGCAGCATCAAAGGGATACACATTTTCACAAGCAGCTTCCATCACACGAAGACCATCTACTCCAGCATGTACCACATGCAAGCCAGAGAGGCAAGAGAAAGCCATTCCTGCAATGAAATTCCACTATGTCTGGTCCAACAGGACATAAATGGATAACTGATACCACAGGGAACTTGGGCACTTAGTAGGCTGATAGGACACTCAGAGACTGAGCTGATCAGGACTTAAGGATGTGAATCTAGTTTTGCAGCTCAGTGATTATGTATGACTCTGCAGACATGAGCATCTACACATGTGCAGTCTACAAGTTTGTATGAACTATTAGTCTGATCAGGTAAGAAGAGGAAAATACGAAAAAAAATATTTCCATGAAGATCTAGAGGAATAATTCTAGAAGAATTATTACATGTCTGGAATACAGAGAGTCCATTTCACCAGTTTCAGACAGACTAACAGGTAGACAGATATGTAGCACACATAGTGCCCCTGCTGTAAATACAAAAAAACAGGCATTTCTAGGACATAATTCACTCGATCTACTTTAGTCTCAAAATAGGCAGACCGTAAGTAGGTCACGGACTTATTTTCCTCTAGTAAATGAATATTAAGTTTTTGGTGATTTAACAATAGTGTCATACAGTCTGTATTGGGACAGATGACTCCCATCTTTCAAGAACTAAATTTGAAATCTTTTCTAAGGCAAGTATTCCTTATGGCAGCTGTATTAAAACTCATGTACAAAAGATTCCTGTTACATTACAAAATCAGTAATTTCCAGGTGGAAAGATGCTGTCTCTCAGAATGACCTGTGATTAATCAAAAGCTATCATATCTAATACAAATTTACAGGCATGTATGTCTTCAGAAAACACCCTAAGAATTTCTACCTTCAATGGTAACAATAAATGAAATTTCCAATTCTAAATGCTACTTGCCATTTTGGTCTCAAAAGATTAAGATATATACTTACAGATTCCAACATATTAAGTATATTGACACCAAAGAAAATTTACTTATTCTAGTATTTATGAGGAGATAAAAATATATCTTCTTCTGTGAGTGAAAAATCAACATTTTGAAACACAAAGAACTCTTATTTCCTGAAAATTCAGGGGAAAAAAATACTATACCAACTCACAAACTGAAAAATGTCCTGCGGTAACAATTCATGGTAACTGATAAAACCAACTGTGAGCCCACAAACACTCCCACCTATCCACTGCAAGAAAATACTTCACCAAATGAGTCACTTCACTAAACAAAAAGCATAGAAATTAAGAAAAATGCTGGCCTTATAAGAGTTAAAATAGAAAATATTAGTTGGAAAAAGCAAGTAAGGAGGAGCTAAGGAACAAAGGGCACGTGTAACAAAGCTGTAGCAGTGTCCCTGCAGCCCTTGCTGCACTCACATGGAGTCATTCCGGGCCAGCTGCCCGTTCTGCCGCGTGGCGTTTTCGCTCATGGAACGTTCTCTCTTCAGTCTTCCCACTGAGCGGACCTGCACCAAAGGGAGAGACAGGGAGATAAAAGACGGAGGGTTCCAGGACACAACGGCACTGGAGGCTTGTACTTTAGATCTGCCTTCAGATACAAAGGCACGTTTTCATGGGTTTCACAGTGATTAGGAGGGAAACAACTGGTGACAGGATCTGATGCTGGTACATACAAAACCAAGCTCCAAACTTACTTCAATCCTGTTGTTATCTATCCATGTGATCTGATGCCAAAATTATGAACCAACTGAATTTTGAATAGTCTGTGGAGATATTCCAGAGCCCTCTGGACATAATCCTGAGTAATGTGCTCTAGGGGACCCTGCCTGTGTGGGGACGTTGGACTAGATGACCTCCAGTGGTCCCTTCCAGCCTGATCCATTCTGAGATTACTTCATATCACCAGAGATAAACATATTTCTGCTGTATTTCATAAATCTATATTATATATGCAGCTTCATACATAGTTTTCTGTTTTTAAGATGCCAATTACCATCATTCACCTGGATGCCAATGTTGTACCATTCTATGAAGTCCGTTTTCAGAGTTTTGTTAAAACTCATTACTTCTTTGTGGTGTTATATCATCTGGCCACAAAGTCCAGAGGTTAACTATACACATTAAAAGAATCTTAGTTTGTTTTCTGATAATCCATAAATTAAAAAAAAATCTTGCAGCTTTCTTTCCATCAAAAGGATTTTTTTGTTAAAAGCACTTAGAGTAGTTCTAAGTTTTGACTTTATTTTTGTAAGTACTGAGTAAGCTGATCACGGCAGCCCCATGCCATCTGCCACTTCAAAGTCATCATCAGAGGTACTACAGTGCTAATAAAAGTATTTTTATATTTTCACAACTTATGCTAGCACCAAGTGGATCTGCACCACAGTAGAGAAATCACTGGTTATTTCATTTTCTCTGGTAGAATGCTTCTCATCTAAGGAAAAAGCAAAAGAAGTACTGGCCTCTTCACTTTGAGGTGTCTGCTGTGGAGGTTTTTCTAGGTCCAAAAAATCTAGCGGTCGATCACTAAGAGAAATAACACGGGGAGGAGTTTTCAATGCCAGTGGTTTGAATGGAGTAGATTGAAGAATGTCAAGGTCTGCTGGTCTGGGAAATGGAATGTCTTCACTATTACCTGCAAGAACATCAGTTGTCAATAGAAAGTAAAATGTTCTGAGGCCTGAGGGCCAGTGCTAAAATTCAAAATGACATCACAGCAGTCACTCCCCCTGCCTATTCCAAATAATAAAGTATAACTTTCTTCAACAGGTTTTGTATGTTAAAAGCTATTCTTAAAGCTCTCAAAAAGACCACATTAATTGACACTTATATGAGCAGTTTCTCTGAGAATGATCCTGAGTAATCCTGAGCCACATCAATTGTTATTGCAAATGAGAGCACTTGAGACACAGTCCTATTAACAGTGAGTTTGACTGGGGGTGTCAAAGCATAAAATACATGGGTGTCATACATTTTGCAAATTTTAAGACCTTCAGCAGTTTCAGGTCTGTCACTGTAAAGCCCATGACCAAAAATACTAAAGAAATATTGATAGAGTCCACCTAATAACAGACAGGTTTTAAACATAAGTAGCATTCTGATTAAGATCAAACACATTTTGCATGACCAATACATAGCAGATCCCCCTTGCTGTAGTTATTTTAGCTTATAGTTAACTAATAAAAATCAGGTGTAAATCAATAAACATTAATTTTTTTCCTCCAAAAATGGTTTGGGAAGATGAAATGTCAGCAATTAAACCTTCTGTTCGTGATTAATTCATTAACTGTCTCCATTACAAGCTACACCAAAACTATTAATAAAACATTTTCTGAGCTTAAGAAACTTCCTAAGTCAAATTTAGAGAGCATTAACTGTTGGAAAAACAGGTTGTTCTTTTAAAAATGTATCAAAATATATTTTTTTTCCATCCAGAAATTTGGGAAACTAATAAAAGTTTTCACCTGTGTCAAGACGCAGACGTACCTGCCACCACAATCCGCTCTGGAACCTGCATAGTTACACTGGCATTTGGAAATCCTTCCTGGATGCCCTTCTCAAGGTCAGCATTTTGAGGAGCCACTTTGAGTTTTTCTGGGACCCTCATGCGCTGACTGATGCCCTCAGTGTATTCCATTTCATACTGCAGGCGATTCATTTCCGCCATCTCGGCAGCTGGGGAGGGGAACGCGGCCCCACTCATTCTGCCAAAAGAAAACCAAAAACTCTAAGAGCAATACAGGAAAGCAGCACAGAGTATGTAAAGGAAATGCTTCGTCCTGATTACTAGGCCAAGTGGTAGATGGTCCTAATGGAAGAGACTTATTTAAAGAAACCAATTATGCAGTAAAATTCATAGGAAGTGTAGTCACAAAGTGCTGAGAGGTGCAGGCAATGAAAGAAGAACAAATTGATCCTGTAGACAAAGCTCAGAGCTCTGCTGAGGGTCCTCAAATTGAGCCATAACCAAAAAAAAAACAACTTAGAAATTCTATGTGTAAGGGACTATTCATGCACTGACTGGCAGAAAAAGAAACACAAAAAAGCCAACACACCAAAGAATAGACAGGATTGATAGGAAATCTATTCAGGATTTGTAAGAAATCTGAATTATTGATTTGTATTTACACAGACCCAGTGTGCTGGTATTTGAGAAAATGGCTGAAGCCTTACAAAAGTGCATGCTGAGGCAGGGGAGTGACAGAAAAGGCTCAGCTTGGGCAGCAGCCTCCTGCTCACTGTCAGTCACCCAGATCTCACTCCATCTGACAAGGACAAAGTTCATCAACAGCCTGTCAAATTAGCTTAAACTGAGCATATTCATAACCATTACCAATAGCAGCAATTCTGTGAACTTCTCACTTCCATGTTATTCTGTAAATTAAAATCTTACTTTTGTAGAACAGATACAAAATATGGGGAAGAGAGAACAAGACTTTATTTAAACTTAAAAGGGTTCACCAATACTTTTATAGACATATTATCCTAGAAAAGGAGAGGGATTTCATATGAAGCAGCAGGGGAGATTCCTAGAAACTGGGCTGTGAGAAACTTACTAATGTAACTGCTGTGAGCTGTGTCAAGATAATGGGGTTTTGAAGTTGGATTTAAGGTTGAGAGAGAAAAAATCCTAGAGCTGCACTTGGAGATGGGCTGGGAAGGGGCTCCTGATGGGAACCGTGGGCTGGAAAGGGACCTGAGATAGCTGGGAGTGGTTGTTCAGCTGAGCAGTGGCTGGTGGACCTTGCTGATGGCTCAGACCAAGGTTATGGTTATGGGCTCAGGAGAGAGAAAGATCCCAAAGCTGCAGCTGAAGTGGGGCTGGAAAGGGGCTCCCAGAAGAAACAGTGAACTGCCAGGAACTGGTTGTGGGAAACTTTTCATCCAGGCAATGCATGGCCTGGGGCCTTGCCAACAGCTCAGACTGAGAAAATGGTTACTTTTACGGTTAGGATTGGAAAAAGGTGTTTCTAGACACATATATACACACACAATACGTAATTATAAGTTTTCCCACAAATTTCCTTCTGGGAAGCATGGCTTCCTCTAGCAGGAAATCTTTTAGTGGTGTTGCTTAAGTAATTCCCTAAATGAAGTAACCTATTCTGGCAAAAAGGCAGGTTTTGCCACAAAAACTTTGGCAGCAAGGCTATGTCTGTGGCTGTGTGTGCATTTTCCTGAGCTGCACATGCAGAAATTGGTGTAGAGCAGCTACAAGGCAAGTGAGACAGCCCACAAACCCTTCCTCCCACTGTCACACACAAGCAATCCTTTCCAGATTACTCAGTAAAACCTTGAACTAACAGTAACCTTCAGACAAGAGAAAGAAGCACACAGAAGGGTCTGGATTGTGTAACACACACACACTGAGTATATTCACGATGGGATCCACTTGGCAATCCACCCCGGGATCCTCAGTGTTATTTACAAGACTTCCTATCACCACAGATCAAATTGAAGAATCTCATAAATCTCAAAGTCTCACTGTAGCACAGTAGGAGAACAGGTGGTCAGGGAGAAGGCAAGAAGGTCACTGTTCTATGCAAACTTTTAAAATAATAATTAGTTATAAAGGAAATATCTGCAGATTTAATCCATCTGTATTAATTCTCACTGTTTGTATCAAGTGAAAGAAACTGAAACACTTTTTAGAAATAAATGTCTTATAGGAGTTCAAGATGTGCTTAAGCATCTCTGTCACTTCAAAATGTTTAACCCTTGACACAGAGTTTTTTCATCCCTAACCTTTGATTTTACAAGCTAGATTTGTCTCTCTTGCAGACTTTGGCTGGATCAGCCAGTGACATGAACAAAATACAGTCTTCTGACATTTCCACATTCCAAACACTGCTTTTCACTTTAAAACACTGCCTATGATCAGTAAAGCATTTCCAGATTGAGTAAAAACCATGTCAATAAAGAGACTGAATTTTAAGAAGACCTTAAAAGCACCAGAACATTGCCTGGCAGCAGCTTCAGGCACACTTACTGCTCATATGACTCCTCAAAAGGTGTGTCACTGCTCTCTGCCTTTCTCATTTTGAAATACCTGCGTGTCTCTAATTTAGCAACCAAGTATCCCTGCCCTGCAGCAGCCTTTGCACCACAGCTTCCCTACAGCTTGGCTCTGCTTCTGGACACAAGTCTGCTCAACACCTGCTTTCCAGCTGCAAGGGAAAACACACACAAACCCGGCATTAGAACAGTCACTTTGTAAAGTATTTATAAACTAAACAGCACTGTGTGGTTTGGCTGTAGTTGCCAAGGACCTGGAGATAAAATACCTCAGTGTCTTCCTGCTCTTCCCTATTTCGAGTCCCTGAGAACTGGATTTGCTGTCAAAGTGATTTCAATTTTTGCTCCTGTTTGCAAAAGAACAGTGAAACAAGAAACAGTGAGATTTCAGCAACATAAAAGTTGGAGCTTGTGAAAAAAACAATGTTACATTTTCTGTAATGTCCTTGTTACTCAAAGCATTTTACAAAAAACATTAATAATAAATCAGGCAGAATGAGGATTTTAAAACTGATATTTAACAGAACTAAGTAGCTCTTAAAGAGGCATGAGAATAAGAGTCTGAGAACAATAAGACAATAAAAATACAAGTACAAATACAAGGATAAAAAGACAGCAGCAGAAGTGTGAATTAGCATCAGTGGCATTTGATGAAAGAAAGAAGGAAAGAAGAGATTATAGAAGGTGGGTTATGTGTTCAGAAAGACAGAGGGGTGTCTCCTTCTCCCCCTCCTAAAAAAGCACATCAAGAGAAGAGATGAGGCTGAAGCAATGCATACCAGAGTGAGGGATGCTTTGCCAGCATCCTGGCAATAACCACACTCTGGTCATGTCTGTGCTGTGACTGGGATCGTTCTGCACAGCGTGGGACCCAAGGCATGAGCTGAGCCCTGGTAACAGTTATAGCTGTGCCAGCACTGACATCAAAGCAGGTTTTACAGCCGGCACCAAACTGTAACTTTTCCAGCTCCATTGCTGTTTGTTCCCGACGTGGCTGCTTCACAGCGGGTGTGTTCATGTGCCCATAAGCTACAAAGTGCCCCTTTGGCAAATGTCCACATGTCCTTAGACGAGTCAAAAGCAGAAGGGAAGGACTTGGAGCAAAGTTAAGGACATGAATTAAGGACCCAAAGAAGCCTTTTCTGGGCCCTAGAGGTGTCAGTGTTTCTGTCCCGGGGCAGCGGGGATCGCAGGCTGTGAAATAACAAAGCTCTAACAGAATAAGCTGAGGGAGAGGAGCACCAGGTGCAGCCGAACGCAGTCAGCTGCTCTGCACAGTTACAGGTGCTGAACTTCTAAAATAACACTGCGCCCTCTCCTTAGCACACGAACAAAATATACCCATTACACACGAGCGAGGATATCTGACCACAAAACACTACAGGCTGCACAAAATCCTTTTTTTTTCCCCTAACAGAAAAAAAACCCAAACAAACCAAACCACGACTGGAGAACGTTAAGAGAAGACAACAATCCCTGAAAGATCCATCCCTCCCCAGCACCGCAACACTCACCGCGCCGCGGCGGCACCGGCGGGGCGGGAGAGTCCCGTCCCCCCCGGGCCGGCCGTGGCCCAAGGAAAGCGGAACGGAGCCCTCGGCCCCGGTGCTTGCCGTGTCCCCGGGACGGCCAGGCCCCCACAGCGCTCCCAGGGCCGCTGCCGACCCCGGCCCGGCGCTGATCCTGCTCCTGAAGCGCTTCCAGGGAACAGCGATCGGGGAGCGGAGCACCGGGAGCGACCCCCGGCACCGGGGCGGGAGGGGCCCTGACGGGGTCGGGGCTGAGCGGACACGGGGCTGAGGACGCCGGGCCGGGCCCCCCGGGCGGTGCTGGAGCGCTGCCGCCGAGCCCCGGCGGGCCGTACTCACCCCGGGCGGCGCGAAGAGGCCGCGGAGCGCCTCAGGCACCGCGGCACCGCGCCCGCTCCGCCGAACGCGGATCTGCCGCCAAACGCGGCCTGCGCGTCCCCATCGGGCTTCCGTAAGGGCCGCACTCCACGTGACCGAAAGCGGGCGGAAGTGGCTTAGGCCGCTGCCTCACGTGGGAGGGAGCCCGGGGGAGGCCGCCATTTTTAGTGAGGGCAGACGGGCGCCACGCAGGCGCGCTGGGGTGTCCCCGGCAAGGTCAGCGCTGGTGGGGTGAAGGACTGTGTCTGTCACGGGACGGGCGTGGAATTGTGTCCTGTCCCGTTATGGAACGGGCATGTAATTGTGTCCTGCCCCGTCATGGAGCACGGTGTGGAATTGTGTCCTGTCCGGGCTGGAGCACGGCGGTGTCCGTATATGTGCTGAGCCCTCTGCACGGGCAGCTCGTTCCCCGAGATTCCCACCCTAAAACTGCCTCTGGCTCACAGGGAGCTGCGTCCTTGTGGTGAAACTCAGTGTTCCACTAACACACAGAGAGATAAAAGGAAGGGTTCGGGCGATTTCTTTCCTTTTTTTTTTTTTTTTTCGCTTGTAAAAAAAAAAAGTCCCCATCATCTGCTTTATGGGCACAATGATTTGGAGGACAGAATATGCAGCAGTTCCAGAAATGTTGAAGCAGATATTGATCCAAAGCCTGTAACTTGCTAATTCAGCTCTTCACAAATATCAACAGTACTGTTTTACAGAGGCAAGTGATCAGAAATGTGATCTCTTACTAAATAAATGTTGTGTAACTCTGAGAACTACACGTTAGTTGCCTTAAGATACACGATCTTACAATCTTACGTTTGACCTCCTTGAAAACCAAGTTGTTGGCCTGAGCACATCTTGCCAATCCTCATCATTCTCTGTAAATACTCAGCTTTAAGATTTACAAACTATCACTAGGATTTCATCTTTAAAAGAAAAAAAATCCCACAAAAAAACCAAACAAACAAACCCAAAGAACACACAAACAAAACACCCTACACAAATAAAAAATCCCAAACAAAACCCCAAGACAAACAAACACACCCCTTCAAACCCCCAGAAGCAATTATAGGTAGTCTAAAAACTGTTTCTTCAAGCACACTACAAACACGGTCCATCTCCCATGACTCCCCACCTAAAATTTCACGTTGAGATCAAGTACAGGACTGTTTTTATTCCACTGACTCTGTGAATGTTTTTAATAAAGTCAATGGTCACATAATGAAAGTGGGTACAGGTGAACAGTCACTTGAGTTTTCCTGATTCACAGGAAACCCCTCAGAAGGGCCCAGGTGGGGATTTCCACTGTAGCACATCATGAGCTGCTACTAGTGCATCAAAACTGCCCAGGCCTCCTCTGTTCTGTTCCATCTCAAGAACTGAAATACACCAGGCTGTTCCTCTTCCCCTTTCAGGATGTTCTTCCCATTCTTTTTTCACTGTGTAGAAGTCCTAGCACAAGTAATTTTTTGACAGTTTCCAGATCTTGCTGCAGCTATCCTTTCCTTGTTCAGTGACCATCCTTAAGAATGTTGCACACAACGCTGTTCTGTTGGTTTGTCTTCCTTATTTTCATGCTGAAACCTTGATAATAATTTTAAGTGTGCCTTTCCTTTCGCTGCACCCAATCTGCCTGGGACCAGCTGATAAGGAAAAAAACCCAGCTCCTCACAGCATCCTGTGAAGGAATATATCCAGGAATATATCTACTCAGCTTGGGTATTTAGAATGAAGTGCTAAACTTCTAGTGTAGTCCAGGCTGGAAAGAGCAAGTGTCATTTTGAAGGCAAACTCCACTTACTGTCTTTTAATTAGCTGACACTTTTTTCTTTTTTGGTATGCACAGGTAGTGGACAAGAACAAAAAAAAAAAAAAAACCAAAAAAAACAACTAACTAGTCAAAATACTTTTATTTGGCTGTATTTAGCAGAGTACAGCCCCCATTGTTTGCTCATTATTTCTGACTTCTCATGTGTCCATTCTTTCAGTACAATATATTAACACCTTGCACCTCATCAGCACTTTCCAGTTAAGGCTCCCAAAGCATTTACAGACATGAGTTCACTAATCCTCACAACAATCCTTAGCAGTAGGGAAGTAAGATCATCTGCATCTGCAGAGAGAAGTTTACATTAACCTTTTTCAAGTTTTCTTTCTTTGTCCAGTGTCCAGCTTGTATTACACCAGGCTTGACGAACACGTGTCCCTGCAGATGTATTTCATGCTCTGGAAAGAGTCTGAGCTTGAGCAATCAAAATCTAAAGCTATTTATGAACTTCTTTCTTTAGCAACCTGATGAAGGCCACACAAAAAGTGGGCAGTGAAATCCAAAGCTGGAAATAAGGCATCACTCCCAGTTATGTGCTATACTATGAGACATAACCCTTTGTAATTTACCTTTGGACTTTGAAACCACAATCCATTCCCTTCTGCTTATGTATTATCCTTTACTGACCACTTCCAGCACACTTCAACCTCAGGTACTCATATTTTACGAGCAAGTTTTACATGAGGGTCTCCACAATTATCAATTGTATTTTGTATACAAGGACCTTTGGGTGACTGTAATGAGCCTTAGTGAAAATAAAGAAACCACTAAAACCTCAACAACCTAACAAGCAACAGGTGTGGCCTTCAGCTTGAGTATTTAAAGCAAACTTCAGAGTTTATGGAAAAATCTATTAAATGATTGTTTTAAGGAACACAACCTTAACCCTAAGCCTGGTTCAAATGAGAGACTATATATGAACTTGACATTAATACTTTATCAGTAGTGCATCTGCATAGAGATTCTTCATAAAACCCTGCAAATTCACAATTATACCTTGCAAACAGAAGTACTATGACTGTTCAAGCAAACAATTTTAAAATACCCATTCAGTCCATGTAAATGGTACCTTCACATTAGCTCCATCCTAAGATACTGGCATGGAACACAGACAAAGCCTTTTCTTAGTTAGGTTAACACTGAAAATTCAAACAATCAGACAAACACAATGCAAGTATTTTAACAGAAACAATATAAAATTCCACTGGCTTAAAAAACATCTAAATGAGAAATCTTGGTTATTTCACTGAATTGCTAGACCCTACATTTAAAATGGTGCATTTACAGAACTATTCAGATGAATTAGGCTTCTTCTGTAATACTAAATACTGGAATTCTGATAGGTTGTGCAAGTATTAAAAAATATTAACATTTTAAATGTCAACATTACAATTTTAAATAGCCTTGCAAGTGCAATGTTATAAATATTAAAAAAAACAACTTCAGAGCTACAATTTTATATAAGTTATATGAGTAAATGAAAGTGCTTTTCAAGTATTTATGTTCATTTACAGTTGGATTCTCTTGTATAAGTCAGTGCTTTGATGGTACAATTTAAATATCAGTCTTTTTTAAAATTTTGGATACATACATTTAAGTGGATGGAATAAAGGGTTTCATCTGCAGAAATGTGTGATAAATATTTAAATACAGAATATAATTTGTGATAAATATTTAAATATGGAATATTATAAAATGGAAATATTACAGGTTTTGTTATCTATTAAAAATAAAAGAGAAAGAAATCACATCCTGGGTATGTGATAACCTAATAACACCATAGGAACCCTTGAGCCATACAGTAATTGTTAATTCTAACATGATATGGTTAATAGTTTTTCTTCAGGATCATAATAGAGGCCCAATACTGTCAGCTTTCAAAGAACTTAAAAGATCTCATGACCTAATCATGAAATCTAATGAAAACTTTCCAACACTTTCAATTAATCAGCCCCTAGCCACAGCCACTCTGGAGAACACAGCTAGTGCCTGTCCCCACTGTCCTGCCTGCCCAGTGTGTGGTGTAGCTCCTTTTCTGGCTAGTCAAGAACCACTGTCATTGCAGTGACACGAGAAAGATTGTATTCCTGTTTGCCAGCCAGAGGAAGGATGAGGTAAGTGGGGAGATACTTGTTTATTAGACAAGAAAACCAAACCAAAACAACTCTCAATGAATCATTATATAGTCAAAAGTGCACTGAAAATACTTCCTATTGAACCCTATGTCTCGTAAGTGCCAGATTGTCATCTTGAATTATATCCACTTGGAACACTGAACATACATAAGCTGACAGAGGAGTGTTCAGCTTGTCTGGCCTTTTGAAAAGCACATGACACAAGGCAGCATTAACATCCTTCATTAAAGATCTGGTGATGCCGTAGGTTTATCGTGATGATGCAGCTCAGAAATTACATGGTTTAGCAGAAGCCCCTGTAATTGCCATTACAAGCTTCCTCCAACAAAGTGCTTTGTCATTTGCCAAAGACAAAAGTCAGACTGTTGCCCTACCTCACCATAGTGCTGCACTGGCAATTTATAAATTTTCTTTCCAGACGCAGCTGGACTTTAATAAATTATAGCTCTTCAGAGTTAGGCAATTCTTTGTAATAAAAGCAGAGTTTCATGTTCTATCAGGAGTGGCCACTGTTTAGATTGGTCTCTTCATGCAGACCTGACAACGACTGATGATATTTTCTAGTTCTCCTGCTTTCAAAGTCTGTGGCATAGGTCTCCTAAAAGAAAGAAAACAAACATTTAATTTTTTTCTTTAAAAAACAGGGCAAGACAATGAAACTATATGGAATTATTGACAACAATTTTGAAGTCCTTGGCTCACTGGAAGCATCTGTGTGCTATAGAATGACCCTGAACTTAACAAAGAGGGCTGTCTAACTAGAGGGGAATTACCAAGGAAGCCCCCCCAGGTTTTGCAGACACTTACTGTCTCCTTGGGCACGAGCAGCACAGGTGTGATATGTATGGATGCAGGGAAGTACAGTTTACCTGAACATTCTTCTTGGATTTAATGATGCCAACCAGAAGCTGTAGGAATTTGTGTAGTAGTTGCACGTCCCCCTGCCATGGCACTCTATGAATGGGACAGCTCGAAATTCTTCCAGACAAGATCCAGGAGATGCCAATCCTTGGCCAGAAGCTTCTGAGCCGGCACTTGTATACTGTAACCAACAATACATGTTTTACAAGGGAACTTGTTCATCAGCTTTTAGTAAACTGCAGACAAAACTAAAAAATCTTTCTAAAACATACCATATGTTCTGTGTTGTATCTTGGAGAAACTGAAATGAATGTGGATTAGTTTGATAAAATTTATAATGAAGCCTTATGAAAATTAAAATAGTTATGGCATTTCGTAAGTCCCTGTAAAGGCCTTTTTCTGCTTCATGAAAAGGCATAAAAGTAACCATTACAAAGACTAAAAAGTAGCTGGCTTCTGTACAGTTGAGTATTACAGTAACTAAATTACAAATAAGTCAAATGGATGGGTGAGTATTTTCATATCTTTTGTTATATTAATTGCTTCTTGAAACACAAAAGTCAAAAAAAGGCACTTTCCTTCTCTGGTAGTGGTAAATGCTTGTAGAAACAGCGCTAAAATAATTTATGACATTAGAAGATTGGTTAGAAAATACCATTTAACTTTGCTATGTTGGAAACAAACAAATTATTTTAACCAGATGGTGCAAAAATTCTCTTCATACCTTTCAAGTTTATTATTATTACTACTACTGAGGATGAAATTGCAGAAGAGACAACAAATCTCACACTAGACCTGAAAAGACTTTGATTCATTAAAAAAAAAGAGTTCTTTTTTTTGTTCTGTCTTTTATTCTCACTTGCTGGCATCTCTGTGACATTCCACAGACATGGATAACAAAGATGAAGTGCTACATCCTCTGGTATAGATAGCCTTTATTCTCATAATCAGTTCTCAGTTTGCAGTCACACTATGAACTTTCTTCACTCATACCATTATGGCATCAAAATTGCTGAGGCACTCTTGCTTTTTTGATTTTAGCTTTCTGTGTTCAGTATCAAGTTCTGATTTTTTTAAAGGACAGCCTAGCATAGAAGTAGGTTAGTTATTTCTGTGTTTTTGTGTTCAGAACCAGTTTAACCACTCCACTCTTCAACTTTGTCTCCTAGATCTCAACAAAACATGTGAAAATGAGTGCATGTAGCTATTTTCGTCAGACTAAAATTCTATGGTTTTCCTTTTATCTTTTACCCTCTTCCTCCTGTCACTTATTTTTGAAGACATCAGAATAGTTGTTTCTATGCTTTTGAAACTGAAAAAGAATAACATAATTATTGTCTCCTTTTTGGCAAAGGCAAAAAATTTTAACAATTATTCAGAAACAAATGAGCTATGAGCAGCTGAAAATGCCAGTGAAAATGCAAGGACATAAAATTAATAATTCAAGTTGTTATATCCTTACCATAACAAAAGAAAAACCCTTCCAGAGAGATATCCAGCCTTCTGGACATGCAGGTACTACAGTTGTTTGGCTGTGAACTGCTATTACCATTGCAGCTCCTTCACAGACAACACACCTGTGAAGGAAAGCACAGTGCAGATAAGAGGGAAAACATGAAAGCAGAACAACTTCTCTCTTCTAGGATAGTAGCTACCTCATGGCAGGGTTTGCTATAAATGTTACAAGTGATACAGGTTTTCTCTGTTTAATGAGGAGACAAGTAAATTGAAGGTAATCCATATACCTTTGTAATTGCTTTGCAATCCCTACTAGTAACACCAGACAAAAATTGTTTTAAGATGGAAATTAATCCCAGAACATCTGAGCTTCCTAATTTTGCCTTTAACGAAGTAACAAGCAAAATTTTATCTTTTTATGTGCTCACTACTTTATGTTGCTATTGTTTAGATCAAAATTCTGTAACTTTATTTGCTTAAATTAGAAAAAATAATCTTTATTTCCTAAATGAGGAAACTATGAAGCTGAGCTACTAGATTGCAACAACTAGGTAGGGCAGGACAGAAGACAGTGCAAAGCTTGCCTTCCCATCTTGGATTTTGCTACTCTAGGCCTTTCCTGCTTTTAAAGCTTTTCCTGTTAAGTCACTCTCCATCCTTTTCCGTTGTTCTAAGCAACTAGAAAAGGCCACACTTGCACAAGGGTGTTCCATAGCAGAGAAACACCCTTCAGCCCCAGTTTACAATGTTCTTCACTAACTACAGTAAATGTATCACTCATAATTGAAAGCAGAACTTGATCTGAACTGTCTTCTAAAATAACAAAGCTGTCTTTATTTCATTTTAGTCTGTCTCTGATATACACAATAATAGGGTTTTAAAAACAGTACCACTGCAATCAGTAGGACTGTGTGCCATCTTCTTATGTTGGCTAGGAAGAATAGGCCCTGTGGTGGAACCCCAGCTGTATTCTAACTTTTTATTCTAAAGAGTATCACTAAGTATTTGATATATTTAAGTGAGTAGTAAAAAATCAGGTTTTTGAAGTCAGTGCTTATACCTGCTGAGATGGGGAGGTCTTTGCCTAAGATTTGCCACTCAATTTATGATGTCTTTGTGGTTCCAGGGCAGAAGAGCTGAAATTTTTGTCCTCTTACCTGCTTATCTGGGGCTCTAGTGCCCTG
>VYZS01075426.1:7799-23502 GCA_013400695.1 Neodrepanis coruscans | reverse complement strand
GAAAGCATCAAACACAAGAATATGATCCCCTCTGCAGGAAAACTAGGGTTTAATATTCACCTATGCCATTAGCAGCATACAAATTCTTTGGATCGTTCCTGAGTACTTGCTTGTAGATCGCTAATGCACGGTCTTGATGGCGTTTCTCCTGCAGAAAGAAATACCCCAGCTGATCACTCACTTCTGTAATGGGCAATTANTGATCACTCACTTCTGTAATGGGAAATTAAAAGATCTACCCAGAAGCTTCATTGACTACAAGATGCCAAACAGACATCCAGAAAAGGCTCTGAGTAGCTAACACCATACAGAAAATAAATAAACAAACCCACACACAGGGCAGACAGACACCCATTACCTTTTCTCTGTCTCTTGTGGGTTGATGTAGAGTCTGCAACCAGACATTGCCAAGAGCCAGCATGGAGTAAGTATCATTTTGTGTAGAGGGCTGTTTCAATATTCTTTCAAATTTCTTCTGTCCTGGACCCCACTCTTGTTTAGCCAAATGAAGATTGCCAATCAGAGACCAAGCATCTGGATGGTCCTAAATAAAAATTCACTGTAAGTTCCAAGTGCACTTTTTTCTTTGCAAGATTACTTTTCCAAGTCTAAAGGGCTATTTTTCTAAAATGGAATTCCATATTAAAAAACAAAATAGAAAACAAAACACACAGAATAGGTTACGTTAGTTTATGTGAACAAACAAAATAAAGACACAACAAAAGGAGAATTAAATTTTAAGTGAATTTAGCATTTCAAGTGTTTTAAACACTTAAGAGGGTTACAAACCTGATTTATTTGAAGTGCTTCTTTAAACCAATCAGAAGCCTCATAAAAATTTCCTTTATCCCTAGCCATAGCTCCCAAGCGCAAGTAGCCTAAAAATAAAAATCAGGGAACAGGTTAAAGTCACCTTGAGCAAAGAAAATACTTCAAAATTACAAAAGCAACCTTTGTCTTGATGGGCTAAGGACAGCAAATACTAAGACACCTTTCACAGTCTGTTCACAAGTAATGTAAATGTTTTAAATTGATTTTGTAACTTAAAATCAGATGAAAAACCTCAAAGAAAGAACAATCCATCAATTATATAACTCTCCTCCCTCCCCTTACCTATCTCCACAAGGTTTGGGAAGGGTATCAGACAATGGAAAACAACCAGGAAAAATGCTCCAGATGTTGTTTGAACATGCTCTGTGCTGTGCTGCCTCGCACGGGTCAGCTACCTTGGGCAACGGGAAGAGCAGAGTGAGGAGAAAAAAACAGGAGGCGCCACAGAGGCTGTGCGAACACCCTCAGCAGCCCTTCTTCCTGGAGGAAGGCCACAGTCCAAGACAGAGATCCTTTGGGAGAATCACTGTTTCTAACCACATAGGAAGAGCTGCAGAGCTGGGGCATATCAAGTGGATGGCCTTGACTGCACCTGAGGGCTCAGGGTAAAGGCATGCAAGTCTAGAGCAGCTCATTTTGCTTGATTCTTGGAGTACAGTATGACTGATACTTAGAAGGCTTAAAGCAGGATGTTGGACTAACGATGGAGTAATGATGCAAATCTTGAAATAAAATTTAAAAAATATCAACAGGGAAAATAGCAGGTAGGTAAGCAAGCCCCAAAACTACCATGAAAAGAAGGCAAAGTAGATACAAGGAAAGCAGAAGATACTGTAAACAGGGAGATTTTTGGTATTGTAACTGTGGAGCTAAAATACCAAGTGTATCTTACAATCAACGTAATTAGGATGTTCTCTCAAAATGTTCTTATAGAGTTTTTCTGCTTCGTGGAATTCACACATGGCCTCATAGAGCCTGGCAAGGTTATAGGACGTTGTTACAGAGATGGCATTGTAGTAGTGCTCATCATGTTCAGCTTCTGCCTTCGCACGATCCAGTGACGCCAAAAAATATTTCTAAAACATAAAAAGAAAAGAGGAGTAAAGCACTTTTCTTTAAGGAAAACTCCTGGGTGATCAAGAAACTCAATTCTAACTGCACACCTTTGCTTCTCCGAGGTTTCCCAGCCTGAAGTGCAGAGCACCCACGTTATTCAGTATCTCTGGTGGGACATCAGCCTGTACTTTCTCTTGCAGAATGCGTGTGGCTGTTCCATAGGCTGATAGGGCACCCTTTGCAAAGGATGAAAGAAAAGAGAGAATGAGCTCTATGTGCTCTGATGAAAAGCACACAGGTAATTCAGCAACTGTGTATTAATAATACCTGTATGTCAGTCTGTTCTAGAATTTGGGCTAGTTCAATCCAGGCCTCTACATCATCAGGATACTGTTCTGTAACTTTCTTTAAATGTCCCTGAAAAACAGCAGAAAATGATTATGCCACTTTGTAGACACACAGCCTCTTAAAAAAACCCCACAGAAATAAAATCAAAAGAAAGAGTGAAGGCATTAACTGTAAGACTAGAAAGATATACCATATTGCAGACGAAAACATCCAAACAATTTGGATGCACAATTTGGTCAGAAAAAAATGCTGCATTAGTTTCCTTCCTTCATTATTCTATTTTTCTGTAGAATGAAATACCTGTTTCATGTCTTAGAGAAGCAGTAACTCTAACACCAACACAAGAAGCTAGAGAAGTGATGTCTAATACGTTTTGTATTTATTTACCCAACGTTAGATTTAAAACATCTCTCTTTTGAAAAAAGGATAACTATCCTTCCAAACAAGGCAAGACAAGAATTTTTACCAGCTAATTTGTTATCTTCAGGAAATCACTAGCTAACTTACCATCTTCAGAAAATGTTAACATATGTGGAAAGAATCCTGCACTTTTCATAGTATCACATACAAACATGAGGCTGGGGCTCCTCTAAATTCCTGGGTATGCTTTAGCATACCTAGAAGAGTCTTAGTTCTGTCCAGAAGTTTTGGCTCTTCTCAAATAGGAGGATCTCTCATGGCAGCCCATATGAAATCTTCTGTACCTACAGCCAACTAACCCCAAGGTCTGTGCAACTTCAGGAACAGTCTGATTTTCAAGTTCTACTCCTGCATGAAAAAGCATGGTGCTGGAGGAAGCAAAACTCACCTTTGCAATATCCCGTTTCTCCTGATCTTCTGAAGCCGCATAAAGAGATCCAAGGATTTTCATAGTCTCATAATTGTTAGGATAGGCTTTCAAAACTTTCTCAAAGCACTGTGATGCATTCTCTTTGTCCCCTCGATAAATGTACATTTGACCCAATCCAAAAAATGGAAGTACAAAAGATGATGAGGCAAACTGAGTGGCCTGGTAATAATACTGGAAAGCTTGATCATAATCTTCCTAATTAAAAAAAAATAAATGAAGAACAGTTAGGTTTTTTAAAGGTAACCTTTGTATGAACTTTTATAACACAGATTTTTTTTAAGTCTAAGCTCAAAGGGGGCTTTTAAAAACCTGCCCTACCTGAACATGAAAAGACCTCGCCAGCTGGTAACAGCTCTCTGCCTGCATTGCTTCCACTTCTGTATTATGGAAAGCATGAAGAGCCAAGTGTTGTACTTTGCCATAGTCCTGAAAAAAACAAAGTTAAATGAAATTTAACCTTCACTTGATTTACAGTCAAGTGATTTACTATTTAAATATGGATACCTCAAAAACATAACGAAGCTTTAGTCACAGCAACTAGTAAATAAAGACAGATTTAGTTTTAGAGGATACTGTTCTTTTCTCTACTTAATATTTTAAAGCATGGAAGAGTGGGGAGGAGGGAAAAAACAAACAGACCAAAATTCAAACCCAAGTAACCCCCCCAAAAAAATCCCAATAACGAAAACCCAAAACCCCTTCAGGACACAAAGGTGACCTTGACTTAAGAAATAAGTGTTACCTTTTCTTGGTTTTCTTGAGAAAAGTTTATACAAAATTCAGGTTAAAAACTTTACATTTACCCATCTGTTTACAGTTCCATATTAGGCACCACTTAATCTGATTAAACAAGACTGACTCTCTCATTGGAATCTTTGCTCTTCAGAGGTTATCCAGTATTTAACAGTAAAATTTTATAGATCTCTTACCTTCTTGAAAAAGAAGTGATTAGCCAAGTGATTCAACACCATTGGATTACTGGGGTCAATTGTGTAAGCCCTAGAGAGGAGCTGGACACCGTTCTTGATGGAATCAGCCTAAATGAAACATTGAGAGGTATCAGCAGCACCTCAACAGCTGGATCTTTTCAATAACTTCAGAACTGCTCCTCAGTCCAGGCTGCTGCAGGAATTCTGACAAAACTGTACTGAGCTCACAGAAAAAAGTAAATTTAGGTACTGGTTTTCTCCCTGCAGCATACAGGTGGAAAATGGGAAATGAAGCAATCACACAGGGATTGAAAAAAGCAGAGCAGCACTTTCTAGGAAAGTAAAACCAAGAAGGTTTAGTCTTGATGTCCTTTGACACTTGACACTCACACCCTGACAGCCTTCCTTCTCTTCCTCCTAACCTACTGTTTAGTGTCCCCACTGCCTGTTTGGTTTAGGTTTCAACATTTTACCCAGTTCCTTCAACAGTAAAACAAAAATATTTTCATGTTCAAATTCTAAATAAGAGCTTTGGATGTTGAATTAACAGCTACTGGAACTTTAGTTCTAATTAAAAAGTTGTACAGGTTTGTGGTGTTTACATAGGAATATCAGTGTATCAACTTACTCTTTTAAAGAGATTTTAAAAAAAAGTTTTACATGGGTAAAAATTTGACTTGGCTTCAAGTTTAAATCCACCACTGATAAAATAATTGCTCTTTATTTAGAACACCCACAAGATCTGGATCACAAGCACGTTGGCTTCAATCTGTATTTATTTCTGAACTGAAACACGAAGAATGGTATGTAGCCATCACCTAACACCTGTGCTTTACTTTGCAATTATTATCAGTAGAAAGGTATTTTACTGAACAGATCAGGTTTTATGAGATTGAGCCATAAGATGAAGGCAGCTAAAAGCATTTCAATTTGAATACGCATTATTTTTCCAAACCTATCACAACAAAATACCTGGATTAAGAGATATGGAATCATTTCTGGTTTAATTTTCAAAGGCAAAGAGGTTTTATAATCACACTACATATATGTCTGAGTTCTCTGATAATTTGTCTCATGTCCCAGTTCAGCCAAATCTGATAGATGGCTACAGGTCTCAATGCTCTTAAGCATTTCCATTTAAGAAAGCCAGAGATCAGACAGACCTCAATGATAACACAGGGTCATCCTGATTTTACACCATAACATCATCTAGGAGGGAAAAACATTAGAAATATCTAAGCACAGAAAAATATGTCAATTCGTTTGCTACTCAGAGAGAATCTTTTCCCCGGAGAAAGTGTTCTCCCTCCCCTGTGTCAACTCTTTGATGTTATAACTAACTTTGCAGTGAAAGATGTGAAAACAGTTTAAAGTAAACCACACATGATACATTTATTAGCAAGAACACAAAACATTATTTGAGTGGCTCAGCTTTTAATCACAGCTTTTTGAAGCTTAAGGTAAATGGGGTCATCCCCTGACTTCAGTCAAAAGATCTTGAGGAAAAGAAATTAAAGATACCAGGTTTCCTTTGTCTCTCACTCAAGGAATTATTAAGATTTGACTTTAGATTATTTTTTGTTCTCTCTGTAGTTTTAGGAAAGAAAATTCTCATGCCCACATTTTTTGAATTCTTCATGGAAGTCTTAATAGCTAATTTTTTTTTTCCCATGACATAGCAAACTAAGTAATTTTTAGACATGCTGTGCTAACTAAAGAATCTTTCTAGGGAACTATGTGTTTTACAGATAGCAAAACACTAAATTTTAGCAACATAAAAAAAAATTTAAAAATTGTTACATAGTTGTAAGCATTTAAAAGTCCCATCCTCCACTGATAATATCCAAGATTGTTACAACATCTAGAGAGGAGGGATCACCACTTCATCATAGTTTGATGAGTCCAGTTAAAATTTCTTCTTGCTCACTCTTTGGTTTATCATGTGGCATGCAATCCAGGGCAGACTGAATATAAACTTTAAAACTTGTTTGAAAGCTTCCATTGCTTAAAACCCAGGACTAATCTCATGGGAGTAAGTATTTTACCTTGACTTTCCTTCACCTATCTCCCCATGGATTTTTATTATTTTAATTAAAATAGTTAACCTAACACTGTTTTTCTGTAGCTAATACCTTTATAAGCAACAGAGATGAAGATTTTTAACAACAGAAGAAAGCTCTTCAACACATCTAATATCATTTGGTAGTGGCACAGATTTAAAATCATTCATCCACAGAAGTTATCGCCCATTTGAAAAACTGGACTACATTTCAAAGGAGAAAAATCTTGCTTTTTCAGCTAAAAACAAAGTAAACTGAGTATGGATTCTTGCTAAGTCAGACCCACCTCCTTGTTATTGAGTTCCAGGACAGCCAGTCCAACCAAGGCCCCCACACATTTGGAGTTGAGCTCCAGAGCCCTGCTGAACGCCAAGCGAGCTTTCTCCAGCTTGTTCAGTTTCACAAAGCAGTGGCCCATACCTAACCGAACCTCGGCTGGGGAACAAGATGACACCATTCACAACCCCAAAGTTTCAACTTTTGTGACCTTTTTTTTTTTTACAATCTGTTATCAAACAAAGTGAAAGCAAATTTTTTTCTTTTACGCATTTTGGATTAATTGTACGGATGGACTAATACAGAAAACTCACATTATATTGCCCTTTCAGACAGCTTGTGATCTAAGAATACAGATATTTATAAACAGCAATTTCAAATCTGTATCTGTGTGAAAAGGGATGTTGAAGGGAAAATATTTGTTGCAAAGTCATGTTTGTGTTTCTAAATCTACTTTTTCAGCAATGATTCTTAAAGCAGACCACAGAACACACATCACCCTTGTTAATAAACTCTTTCAAATAAGATACAGCAAAGTATAGCACATCTCAAGATACTTTTGAGCACTTATGATCCTAATGTAAATTCCTTGAACTAATATATCTAAATCACATGTATCACTTTCGCAGCCATTACTGATCACTTTCCCAGATTTTTGCATAAGGAGATTAATTAAACACTAGAAAAACTCACATCATACACTATATATAGAATTTTACTTTTCATGTCTTGTTTCGTTATTTATACACCATTTCTTAATCCTTATTCCAAGAGCCCACAGATAAATTTTGTAGAAGTCTTGAACAGTTCTCTCCCTGTACAACTTTTCAGTTTCTAATAGAAACTCACTGACTCTTGAAAAGTCCCCTCTCTCCCCATCCAACTTCTCATTTCCTAACAGCTTTTTAAAAGGTAATACTTGGAAAAAACACTATTTTTTCCTAAACACAATTTGCTTCTCTAACAATTAGGAAACACTTCGAGTCCAGAAACACCTGTACTCCTCCATAATGAGGGCTGAGGTTCTTCTGACAGATATAAACCACAAAAATTCCCTTTGAATCTAATTAGGAAGAGCTGAGTTAAGCTTGCAAGCTCAGCAAATACTTCCAGTAGCAAAACTTTCTGCCTTACCTGGGCAACCTGGATTGGTACGCAGTGCTTTCTTGTAGTAGGCAAGGGCTCCTCTATAATCTTTCTTGTTAAAAGAAATGCAGGCTTTACCTGTGAGAACACACCAGTTAATATAAATCAGAAAAAATCAGAAATAAAAACAAAGCAGCTATAAACCAGAAGCTCAGGTACTACTTGGTAAACTTTGCCAATTTTCAAAAGTAACAGTTAAAAACCAACAGAAAATTCAGACAACTATATAGCTTTTACCATCTTTGATGATGTCTAGTACATAAAAAACCCAACAAACAAACACAGGAACACATTCAATTTACATTTTCATATTTTTTTGAAGAAACTTAATTTTTTCCTGGGGTAAAGGAAAGACACTTACAAAGGCTAGTGAATACTTTAAATTACAAGTGTCACAGCCCAGTGATCCCTCACTAGTGGTACCTCCACCTTCAGAGAGTACACAGCTCCACTGGCATCATCAGGGAAGTGCAAGTTTTTCCCAGCTCTTCCACCTACGCATATTTCCCAGGTTCAAAGCAGTCTATAAAGTGTTTCTGGTTCTCTCTTGATCAGATTCTCTCTACTCACATACGCACCCAGTTAAGCACATCATTCATTTCAAAATTCAACTGTAGAGACCAGGTTTTTACAAATACCCATAAACTCATACCGAGAAGGGCAGGAATATTGTTTGGAGACTGGTTGAGCACGAAGTGGAATTGTGCATCAGCTTGGTCCATCTTATCACCTTCAAGCAGGCAGAAGCAGGCTCTTCCCAACAAGTGATTCTAGGCAAGGAAGAAAATTTGCTAGACATTCATCTTTGTAAAATATGAAGTTTGGACTACAAGAAATACTAACTGGCTGCACTATAATATCTTCAATCATCAATTTATTTCTCTTACATCAGGAGAAAAATAAACCAAAAAGGGTCTTTATCATCCCTTCTAAAATTCACATATTACCAAGCAAGAAGCTAAGAACCAATTCTTCTTTCCCAACCCCCAAAAGCTGACCGAAGTATTTCTATCAGGGGTGCCAGGCTAAAATTATACCTGGTATATGCACATTTCAGATACTTAAAAGTTTTACTTACAGGTACTACACCAAGTCTTCAAAGCCTGAGCAGTTTCTATCTTCCCTTCGGCAGGATTTTTAACAGATTTTTTTAACAGATTCTTTTAACGTGGATTTTTAAACAGATTTTGGTTTTACCTGATCGTACATGATAATTTTGTCAGCCATAGTGTACAGCAAGGTAGCCTGTGTAATGAGCTCCTTCTTGTTGTCTTTGTTCTTCTCCTTCCGAGCCTGCTGTACATAGTAGGCTGCCAGAGTGTCCAGACATGTCATCTGATCTTTTTCGTGGTCTCTGTAGTCCAAGTTGCCATCTATGCGTGCAGCTTCCAGCAGCTTCACAAAGTCTTCTGTTTTCCCTTGCTTGTAGTATTCCAGCTATAAAACACACAGTTTTAACAGACAATACTACTCCAGCGACCAGTAATGCATCTAGTGAATGCTTTAGGTGTCTTTTTCCAGGATGTAGGGATAAAACAGATATAAATATAGGGATAATCAAAAGCATTCTGGCAACACCAAATATCTTTCTGTCATAGAATGGTTTGGGTTGGAAGGGGCCTTAAAGACCATCCAGTTCCAACCCCCTTCTGTGGGCAGGCACATCTTCCATCAGACCCGGCTGCTCAAAGGCCCATCCAACCTGGCCTCGAACACTCCCAGGGATGGGGTATCCACAGCCCCTCCAGGTAACCTGTTCCAGTGCCTCACCACCTCAAAACACAAGTTTTGGAGCTATTTTTAGGTGAAGAATCAACTGATTTTCCTCTGAACTTCTTTGGTTTTTTGCACACTTCACCATACTTTCCACAGTACAGATACTGCCCCTTCCTGTTTTATGAACTTCATAACCAAAAGGCACAAACCAGGAAAACTATGGATTGAGAGGAAATTTAGAAAGCAACAGCTTCATCAAGCATCACTGCTTCATGAAAAAAGCTGCAATTAAGATTTTAATATGCATATGTCACAAATATCTGCCCCAGAATCAATGACTGAATGACTCCATCAAGTTTCTGCTCAGAATTCAGTTATCACTGGTCATAAAAGTAAGGAAGTGGAGATACTGTTGGATTGTGCGGATACAATATTTCAACATGCAACTTGTACATATACCAACCGCTAAGGCAATCCATATGTGCAGCTGGGTGTGCTCCTGCTTCAATATACTTATAACTTCATCACCCTCCGGCAACTGGTCGAAGTCAAGCTCGATAACCTAGAGCCAAACAACACAGATAATCTTTTCACAAAGCATTAATAACATTGCCTATCACTGACCTCAAAGGAAGCTGGTCATCTCAGAGCACAAAACATAAATAATTACGTGTGCCTAAACAATGCTAAGGACAAAGAAAGGAGAGGTGATGTATTGGATTCTGTACAAAACAAGCCTCTCAGAAAGATCAGGGAAAACACAACCCAATGTTTGGGATACCAGTCAAGACTATCTTCCCACATTGATCTACTCTTCTGCTATTTAAAACAAGGAAAAAGGAAGAGATACTCCTCAGGTGGGATATTTGAGCAACCCTCATCCACAAATTTTAATAAATATTAAGTAGAAATAGGTATTACCAACTTGGCAAATAAAATATGGAAGGACAAAAAGGGTGAGGGTGGGAGGGGAGGAGTATTTTATAGCAATCTTTACTGGTTAAATCAGAATTTAGGAATCCAAGAAGTTTTAGGCATAACTTGAACAGCAGAACCACGATCAACTATTCATGCCCACACTTCAGACAGAGGAAAAAGCTCTCCAACATGTAAAGTCTATATAGTAAAGTACCTCTGTGACACTGAAAAACTCAATGGCAGTCATATGAAAATTTGTTCTCATATATATACACATGGAAATATATATTTATGCATACATATAGGTATGGTATGTGTGCTTACATATATAAAAGAGTATGCATACAGATGTTCACAAAGAATATTCCCCACCCCTGCAAGGAGTTTGTTTCAATATCTCAGCTACACTATTAATTTAGTATCTGCTATGGAACGATTTAACTTCAAATTTTTTAACACTGCAAATTCCCAAATACATCTCTTAAACCTTTTTAACTTTGGCTTGATGACAGTCTAGAAAAGTTCCGGAAAAAAAAATCAAATTTAAGTTTCTAAACCCACGCTGAAACAACTTCACAGCGTGGACCCACCCGGCTCAAGTGTTTACAAACAGAAAAACCTGACACAACAAACTCCGCAGAGGGTTTTAGCAGGACACGCACCCCCTGACCCCAAAATCTCAGGGAAAGGACGGGCACTGCCCCCGACCCGCGGGCAGAGCTACGAGCGGCAANCCTCCTCCCCCTCCCCCTCCTCCCAGCGCCCGACTCGCCTCGTCCGTGTCCCGCAGCGGGATCTCGATAGAGCCCCGCGACATGTCGGCGGCTGTGCTGCCGGACCCTGCGCTCGCCGGGGCCGCCGCTCCTGCTGCTCCTCCTTCTCCTCCTCCTCCTCCTCCGCCGCCGCTGCTCCCGCACTTCCCCTGCCGGCACCGCCCGACCCGGACGTGCTCCGCAACGGGGCGGGGCGGACTGGGGGCAAGCCGAGCTCTGTGCTGCGCATACCAACCCAGAGAAACAATAAAAAATGTATATAAAGCGCTAAAAGGGAGTGTTCTCTGTGTGTGTGTGTGTGTATTTGTATGCGCACCCGCTGGTAAATCGAATAGACTGTCTGGTGTGTGGAGCACAACCACGATCCCCCCCCAGGCAACGCCTCACAACCTCTTACAGTCGTTAAAGGGTTTCCGAAGAAACTCGTTGAAACGCGCGTTGTCGCTGCCTTTGCGAGAAAACAATGTGTTAATCAAAACAGGTGCTGCCCGACCAACTCAGTTGGTGTAATGCTGTTAATTTATGATTTTTGAGCCTCGGCTCGGTCAAGTAGTTTTTGTGTTCCAAGTGTTTTTAGTTACAAATAATCTGACAAAATTCTGAGCCCAGGCCCTGATCCCGAAACCTGTTCTGTGGGAGGGATTGGGCCGCAAGGAAGTGCAGAGGGAAAAATTACACGATTGGGCTCCTAAATTGTGTTTTCCCAGTGATGACAGCAGATGCACTGATTTATTTGGGTAAAACAAAGCAAGCACAACAATATATGACCAGTCTCACTTATTTTTGCAGCCAAGGGGAAAAAAAAGGGCAGTACGAAAAGATCCTTTGACACATTTCTACTGGGAAAAAAATAAGATCAAAAATAAAACCATTACTTACACAGCCTATTAAGCCCTAAAGCAAACCTGATTTTGTTCTGTAGCTAATCATCCCCAGAATACAAAAGTTTGAATAAACTGATCGTTATAACTATAATGCATTAAATTAGTAATCTTGATTTAAAAATAATTACTACAATACTATATCTTATAGTAGCAATGACTCCATGACTTGCGGTGTCACCTGTTCTCTGAAGCCAAAGTAAGTAGTATTTTTATTTTTTAATATTTTGAATCTAAACTTTAGATGTTTTTATTTATGCACTAATTATTCTGAACTAAGTTACCTGATCCAGTGCATTGTGACAACCATTCCTCCTACTATTCGAGTAATTTCTTCCATAAATACCTTTTGTAGAAGAAACTTTGCATGTGACAGGAAAGCAGAGTGACATTGTAATTAATAGAAGTGACTGGGCATTTTTTGCATTAAAAAACATGCCAAAACTAATGTTATGCAGAGCAAGATGATAATGAATAGACTTTTTAAGCCTACTTTACTGATTTATAAGCTGATTTTTCAAAATAAATTACTTTTTAGATATTCTAGTTAATGCTGAAGCTATTTGGACTGAAAAGGCAGCCTGTTCCTTGTTCACCAGTTAGTGGCTGTAGAAAACTAGATTTCCTCATGGACAAAAAAACCCAGTTTTAATCAAAGATTTTATGTGGCCAGGCCTTAAGAATATTAAATCAAAGTTAAAGAGAGAAAACAATTCCTGCTTCCTGATAGAAACCTTTTTTGTTGTTTTTCATTCTTCTTCTCATGATTGTATTTCCCTTATTTGTCTTACAGACGTGACTGTGTCCTGCAGAGTCACTTAAATCTGCAGAATGATTTTCCAAGCAAAAGCTCTGAGAGGTGTCAAAGCAAGTTGTGTAAAAGAACTTAAATCACAGAATCAGTACAGTCCTAGGTTTGCTTTTGTTTATAGCTTCCCTTAAAAAACTCCAGAGAGGAGCTGTAGGATGCAGGAGCCTCTGTGGGGTTAGTGGGAAATGCAGAGTGCCATAAAAAATTAGCAGTACATGTGCAGTTCTATGAAGTTAATTTTTTAATGCTTAACCCCCTCCCCTTTCTAAATACAGAGCCGTCGAGGTACGGTGTCGTTATTGCCACCTGCTGGCAGCAAAAGGAGGATTCCTGTCCACAGTGAGTATCCAGCATTGTGTTACCAGAGGGGTTGGACTTCCTCTGTGGAGCTCAGGGTTTTCTGGTTGCAGCTTTGCATTTTCCTGGGTTTTTTTGGCTTTAGTGTGTTCCAAGTTGTCAAAAAAGTGTTACTTTTTCCAGGAAACTGTGGTTGATAAACGCTGAGTTGTTAAATGATACATTTTATTTGAATGATGGACGTATCATAAACAAAAAGGCTGATTTTTTTTCTCCCTTCTCTTCCTGGTGAAGGCTTTTTTAGGGGTTATGCAATAGCATTACAGGTTTAAAAAGCTTGTCAGCAATTAATAGGACAAGTGAGGATTGTACAGAACATTGTGCAGGTGACACTGCAATGCTGTAATGTAAAGAATGAAAGTATTACTAATTTTTAGTATAGAATGCTTTCTGGAAAGAAATAGTGTCTTTAAGACTTTAAACAGATTTACACCTAGAGATATATCTTGATTTTTTTGTTAGTTTATTTATTATGAACTTCAGGAATTTTGCCATTCTGTATTCTCTGTCTTTTAAAAATACTCAGTTTACAAAAGCTTGTACTTGATCAGAGCAAAACTTTTAAAAAGAAACAAAAAGTTTGGGGTGGAGACTACACTGACTGTTCCTTGCCAAAGCTTTCTTCCAGGAGGATTCCTGAGTTCTGATACTGTGTTCTTTGAAATGAAATTGTGCAACATATTTCTGAACACATAAAATCACATTAATGCTTTGATTAGGATATTAGTAGCTAACACAAGAACACTGAGGCTTAGCATCCACTATCCTCCAGCCTTTTGATAAAAGTATTTTTCATAAAATATTGTTTTGGACAGGTACTTTGACATACAATACTGATACTTAATAATGACAGTTGATTTTCTTAGAATGCTTGAAATAAAATATACTTTACTGAATGGAATATGATTGTATACTGAAAATTGAGGGTAAAAAAGGCCACAGAACTGGTACAGAAATCAATGTCTTCAGACACTACAGTGGTTCTTTTTAAAATGCTATAAAAGCAGTGGAGGAACTACATCTATTTAAATTACCTCCTCCTTGTGTTAATCATTGTTATAACAATTCTTTTAATTCTGAAACCTGTACATGCTCCCTAAACCCCAAGTTTTTAAGAGAAAGTTTGAGGAAAGGAAAACACATTATACAAGCAAGGAGTTGAGTACAGAAGTCAGTTCCAAAAATAACAATGAGCGCTTGTGCTGATATTCTCAGGAAGGATGAAGCCTGAGAATCAGCCTGAAGATGAAGAAACCTTTTGGGAATACATCAACAAATCTTTCTCTGTTTCCTGGTGGTGACTGATTGTTCTCAATGTCCTTTTCATTAATGTGATTTATCATATAAACAATATACTGACTTCTATACATAGGAATTAAATAGAAAAAAGCAATCAGTTTTCATGTATCTAAAATCCATAGTCCCTTTTCTAATTATTTACTTTTCTTCTGTGTCTTTTTTTTTTTTTTTTTCAGAACCCTTTCACTTTTTTTTTAGCACTTAAAATGACTGTGTTTAAAAAGTCCTTACNCAGCACTTAAAGTGACTGTGTTTAAACAGTCCTTACTTTTTGTGGGCAGCTTTCTATCCTGACATTAAATGAGATCTGAATGATCTGTTCAATAGCCTGTGAATGCAAATACCCACTGATCTAGTTAAAAAAAAAGTTGATATAAATCTGTTTTACATCACACAGAAATCTTCTGGAAACATAAAGCCTATTTCTAATGTGCTTGAAAACGTGGAGAGCAAAGCCCCAACTCTGCACGAGGACAAGGATGAATGTCATGGATGTTGCAGAACCTGGGTATGATTTTTATTTTAATTCATTAATTCATTGGAGTTCCTGCCTATGTAGATGTTCTGAATAGGTAAAGTTTAAGGTGTAAACAGGAGACCTAATCTTGGAAGTTTGCATCTTTTGTTGATTTTTGAAACCTGTCTTTTTATAATTTTTTTCCTGAGTAAACCTATTAAAAGTTTGTTCCACAACTTTTTAAGATCAGGATTTTTAAGGAGAAATGGCAGAATGGCAGTATTCTGAAATAAAGTATATATAGACTCACAAACATGTGCCCCTTCCTTACACATATGTTTATTAAAGATAATACATTTTTTATTTTATAATATGCAATACATTATGTATGTATTTAAAAATAATAAACTGTAAGTAACCTAACTCTTCTGTTTACATATTCATGAACTTAGAGTTCATGAATATTTCCTTTGACCTTAATAGAAGCACTGCTTCTGTTTACTCATAACTACGGCATTAATTATCAGAGATGCTGGGACTTATATTAAGGCTTACTTTATGTCCTTATCAGTGTATTTACTTAAAAATCTGGTTCCCCCAGTAATGTTTCATTAACATCTCTTAATTTTTAGATAGAAATCATTAATTTTCGTTGGGCATACTAATAGCTTTTGGTCTGGGGGAAAATGGATCTTTGTAAGGGAAAGAAAAATAGTAATTTGAATTTTTTTCCTACTCAAGATGGAAACCATTATTATACTGGATCTAATCACTAGTTGAAAAGTAGGTATATTATCTGTGGTTTATTTCATCCCAGGAGGAAAAAGTGCACTTTTAAAACTTGACCTTTATGCCAACGCTTCCATATCATTTCTTAAGATGCATCTTGCTGTTAGTAATGCAAAACACTTTATTTTTTACATTGTGGATGAAAAACATAAATCAGATTACTTTAAACTCCACTGTAATAGCACAATGTGTATCTAGCTACTAAT